>LPNX010977876.1:180586-273370 GCA_001517045.1 Pseudotsuga menziesii
CTACCACATTCTCGAGGACCGAAGCCATCGGATTGATTACGGGAGAATCAGTCCCTATCACTTTAGTACGATGTCCAAGGATGATGCATTCCTACCACATTCTCGAGGACCGAGGTCACCGGATCTATTATGGACAGATGTCCCAAGATGATACAATCCCTCTTCATTCTTGAAGACTGAGGTCTCTGGATCACTTTAGGGCAAGTGCCTAAGGATGATACAATCTCACCGCAACATCACTACTCCCCCTTTCGGGGAAGATATTTTCGAACCACACCAAGCTTGTCTCAAAAGTGTTCGAACTTCACTCGGGATAGAGGCTTTGTCAACACATCAGCAACTTGTTCATCAGTACTCACATACTAGAGCTTTATGGCTCCCTTCTGCATCATATCTCGAATGTAGAAATATCTGATTTCTATGTGCTTTGATCTGTCATGAAACACAGGGTTCTCTGTCATCTTTATACAACTTTGGTTATCACATAGAATCACGGTAGTGTCCAACTCTAGGTTGAATAATCCTGACATTAGCTTCCGAAGCCATATGGCTTCACAACTAGCAGAGCAAGCTACTATATATTCTGCTTCGGCTGTGCTTAGTGCAACACTGGATTGCTTTTTGCTAAACCATGAGATCATAGTAGATCCCAGACTATAACATCCACCTTATGTGCTTTTTCTATCTGAGATACTTCCGGCCCAATCTGCATCTGTATAGCCATACAATCTATACTCATGGCTATTATCATAATATATACCAAAGTCTATAGTTCCTTTCAAATATCTCATCACATGTTTTGTAGCTACCAAGTGAACCCGTCTAGGTTGAACTAGATATTGACTTAAGGTGTTCACAGCAAAACAAATGTCTGGCCTGGTATTTGTCAAATACATCAATGACCCAATGATCTGTCTGTAAAGATTCACATCCACTAACTCTGATGAGTCATCAGTTAACAACTTCAAGTTGGAATCCATGGGTGTGGACAAGGCTTTGCATTCCAACATGTTGAATCTTTTCAATATCTCTACTGCATACTTTCCCTGATTGAGAAATATTCCTTCTGAAATTTGCCATACTTCCAGACCTAGGAAATAGTGCATTAACCCAAGGTCTTTCATCTCAAATTCTTCTGCTAGTCTCTTCTTTCTTTTCATAATTTGTTTCTCATTTCCTGTCAAGAATAAATCATCCACATATAGTAGTAGGATGATAGGTTCATCTTCTACAACCTTGAGGTAAAGGTTAGGATCAGCTTTACTCTTGGTAAATCCCATGCTTGACAGGAAACTATCTATCCTCTCATACCAAGCTCTAGGAGCTTGTTTAAGACCATACAAGGCCTTCTTCAACTTGCATACATGAGTATGTCTGTCTTCAACTTCAAATCCTTGAGGCTGCTCTATGTAAACTTCTTCTTTGATAACACCATTCAGAAAAGCTGTTTTCACATCCAGCTAGTGTAAGTCCCACTTCATTATGGATGCAAGTGCCATGATAGTTATAATCGAAGTATATCGTGCTATAGGAGAAAATGTCTCTTCATAATCAATTCCCTCTTTCTGAGAGAAACCTCTGGCCACAAATCTAGCTTTATACTTCTCGACACTTCCGTTAGCTGCATGCTTTATTTTGAATATCCATTTGGAGGATACTATACTCTTTCCTTCTGGTTTGGGAACTATATCCCATACATCATTCTTCATTATTGACTGGTACTCTTCAGTCATTACTTCTACCCATTCTTTCTTCTATACCGCTTCTTCATAGTTTGTCGGTTCTTGTTCTACCAGATCACACATCAAGGCTATATAGTTGGAAAAAGTATTAGGTTTGTTTCTTTCCCTTGTAGAGCCTTCAGGAGCTCCATATATTTTTGCCTCTCATAAAATTTCTCTTGTCCAAGTAGGCCTTATTTTCCTTGATATCTCCATCATGGGAGGTTCTTGCGGTTCTTCCATGTCATGTTCTTCAGGAGCTTCATCTTCAGGGAGACATGTAGTTTCTTTATTTCTGGGTGGTGTCTCTTCTTCATACACTTCTTCAAGTTGGCACTTCCTGGATCTCTTGAGAGCTGCCTCTTCATCAAATGTCACATCTCGACTGATTTCCATGTGGTGGAATCCAGGAATGTAGATTCTGAATGCTTTGGATACTTCACAATGTCCAACAAATATCCCCTTCTTTCCGGAAGGGTCTAATTTGGTTCTTTTCTCTTTTGGTATATGGATATATACTGGACAACCAAATATCTTGAGGTGACTTACCTCAGGCTTCTTTCCTGTGAATATCTCTTCTGGAGTTTTGAACCCAAGAGCACTGTGAGATATTCTATTTTGTACATACACAGCAATTCTTGCCGCTTCTGCCCATAGGTGCATTGGAAGATCTTGATCATATATCATTGTCTTCACTGCCTCCATGATGGTTCTGTTCTTTCTTTCCACTACCCCGTTCTGTTGGGGATTGTAGGGAGTAGTTAGTTCCCTCTTTATTCCTACATCTTTGCAAAAGGCATCAAACTCTTTTGAGGTGTATTCTCCTCCATTGTCTGATCGAAGAATCTTAATTTTCTTGTCAGAAAGATTCTCTATCAAGGCTTTGAACTCCTTGAATTTCTCAAACACTTCACTCTTTGCCTTCAAGAAGTATATCCAAGTATTTCTTGAAAAATCATCAATAAATGTGATATAATATTCAAAGCCACTTAAGGATGTGGAAGACATTGGACCACATACATATGAATGAATCAATTCCAACGTACCTTTTGTTTTTGTTCTTTAGGAACGGATTCTTGATGTTCTTTCCCTTCACACATCCTTTGTAAATGCCTTCATGCTTGATCTTCATGTCTGGTAATCTCGTCACTACTTTTTTCACATGAGGTAGAGCCTTGTAATTGATGTGGGCAAGCCTTCTATGCCATAGTTCACTAGGGTCAGTGGACTCATGCAAAAAGGTTGTTTCTGAGTGCCCCTTGAGTTTATACAAGCCCCCTTCTTCTTCACCAATGATGATTGCATCTTCAATATTCTTTCCTTTGGGCCACATAAGTACTTGACCATATATGAAAGCAACTCTGAATCCTTTCTTATCTAAAGCTGAGATAGAAAGTAAATTTTTCTTTAAACCAGGTACATATAATACATCTTTCATTTTTAAGGGATTACCTAATTCAAGTTTGTAGCTTGCTTCACCAACTCCTTTGATCGGATATTGATAGTCATCTCCTAGGGATACTTTCTGAGGAGAGCTCTTTTATTCAAGTTTGGTCAGAGTTTTCTTTTCTCCCGTCATGTGCTTTGAAGCACCACTATCAATAAGCCAAGTGTCTTCGCCAGGAGTCACAGACCCAGAGAGAGCAGAAAATAGTACATATTCTTTTGCATCTTCTTCTCTTGCTTGCTTTCTTGAAGGTCCTTCATCTTCTTCTTCTCCATCCTCATCTTCAACTAGATGAGCATGATATCTTTTGTTGTTGTTGATCCTCTACTGATATTCTTGCTTCTCTATAGGACAGTTTCTGGCAATGTGTCCTATCTTGTCATAGTGGAAGCATTGAAAACCAGAGTAGTCCTTACTTGATAGACTTTCTTTCGATCTTTGGAATATTCTGGGAGGTTGATGCTCTTTGTGACTTCCCTTCTTGAATATGGGTTGATTCCTTCTTCTTTTTCTGGTATGAGTGTCTAGGGCTTGATCATCCTCTTTTAGTAAGGCTTCTCTATTTTCCACTCTAGTCTCCTCTTGAATGCAATCTTCCCATACCACATCAAACTGCATGCTTTCCTTCATGGCACACATCATTTGAATGAATGATTCCCATGGTCTAGTGAGACCATTGAGAGCAGTCATAACCATTTCATCTTCATCAAGCTTATCTCCAATAGCTTCTAGTTGCTCTTTGATCTGGTAAACCCTTGAAAAGTAGTCTTGGATGGATTCTCCATGACTCATCTTGGTGCTCTTCAGTTGAGCTCTTAGATTCATCTTCCTGTTGATGTTTCTTCCCTCAAACATTCTGGAAAGGGCATCATACATTTCTTTTGGAGTCTTCTTGGATGACACTTGAGGAATCAAGTGATCCTTAATGGAGTCAGCAATAATTCTTTGTGCCCTAATCATATCCTTTATGTGCTTCTCCTTGGCTTCAACTTCTTCAGGTTCTGACACTTCCTCTTCGACATACTTATCAAGATCATTCTCTTGGAGAATGAGACCAATCCTGTATTTCCATGCTCGCAAATTCTCTATGCCTTCTAGCTTGTCTTCAAGCTTAGTGCTTGAAGTCATATTGTTAGAGAAAAAAAAAATTGAAATTTTGTGGAATGAGAAACTGACCTTACCAGAAGATGTGCTTGAATGAGGTGAGATGACAGATGTACTTGGATTCTGGAAGTCTCAATTCTTCACCTTTCAAATCAGATGATTCATCTTCTGCAAACATTCCTATCACTGGTTCTATGATATATCCACAATTTATGCCCCTTTGTGTCTAAAATTTTGCACTGAGGTAACCTTGTATGTCCCTGATCCAACACCATATGTTTCATCAGAATTGGATTCACCAATTGGGATTTATGATCCTTTTCCCATGATGACCTGTTACAGGACTGTTCAGAACAGTGAAGTTGTACGGACTTCCACGTGTCACTGTTTCATCTTCTGGTTCTGAAATTAGGACCACAGAAAGAAAATTCCATAATATTTCTGGAACATCTTCAGGAATTTAATTTGGACCTCTATAGCCCATGCTATAGCAATTTTCCCCAGGTGTCCTGTTTAGGGATGAATTCTGGAGGAGGCTGGAACCCTAACTTGGAGGGATCATATCTTCCAGAATATAGCGAATATGAGGCTGAATTTTTGACACAGTGTACAGAAGGATTTTATCTTCGGCCTCTTCAACTTTCAGCTCCTGATCCATCTCCAATATTGGGATATAGCGAATGTACCAAAACTTAGCAGTTTTAGTATTTAGGATTTTTCTAGCTCGGGGTCAAACTAGGGTTTAACTTTCCTGGAGTTTCACCTAACCAAAAATATTGATCCAGGTCTCTAAACTTAGATTTTGATGAGGAGAGAAATCCTATGCCAAGCTCACTCAAAAATTCCTCTTCAATAAGAAACCCCAATTTCCCGCACCGAAAACTGAAAATGCTCGGAATCGAATTTCGCTTCGACAGAAAGATTCACCCTTCAATGGAGAGTCATCCTAACCTTCTTTTGCTGATCGATTGTGGAGAGAGAACCAAAAATTAAGAATCCTTAGCTTCTGTAGCTTGTGAAAGCTATCCTATTTAGGTTAGCTCTGATACCATGTTAAATTTTCATATGCTTAGCTAAGACATCAGTATATCATTTCAGTTTTCATAACAAAAGCATATAAATAGGATCACTGAAAGAAACACTATCACAAGAACAACACAGATTTATCCTGGGAAAACCCTAAAGGGGAAAACCCAGCAAAATATTCCTCAATATAGATTCCCCAAAAAGGTAAAAAGGTAAAACCAACAAGGAGATCAAAAACCTGATCCTCCTCCTTCTCCAGCAACTTCTCTCCTCCACAAGTGCACTACTCAAGTGTGTGTGTGTGTGCAAATGAGGAGCACTACACCTCTATTTATATTCATCCGTTCACTTAAGTTAACTCATTTGACATGTAGGCTCGAGTTAAATCATGTAGGCTCTAGTTACACATGTAGGCTCAAGTAACCACACTGAGGTGATAATGACCCACCTTTACAATTAGAGGGGACTACCTCATGACTCTTATTAATTCTTCCGATTAGGAGCATCGGGGTACAATGTAATACAAATGGTTCTCCCGATAGGACCATCGAGGACCACAAAAAGATACATATAGAATATTCTTCGAAGTTACAATATTTCAACAATTATCCTAGTATATTTGTGATTGTAATAATTTCAATATGCTTTGTTCTTAATTCTCTTAAAGTTTCAAGTCTAAATACCCAATATTTGTATGTCAAAATGACTTTTAATGAGCAAACAATGACCATTTCCACTCTATTTTGATATATGTCATGGTAATGTTGATTATTTCGAATGGAGAAATGTATCTTTGATAAATGTATGATGAATGGATTGTAATTATTTTTTATTACAAGATTCATGTTCATTAATTAATCATTTGAATCCATTTTACTCATTTTAATTTCATTGGGAGAAGTTTAGGTGCCTTTTCCTTAAGGGTCAAAATAGTGATTTGGGAGTTGTTTTGGAGATAGTCATAACATTATGTATAAACTAAAACATGATGCATATGAGACATTAAAAATGTACCTTACACATCCCCTACCTCTGTTCATAAATTATAGTGGTGTTGGGATCATTTGAGAAGCCATTTCCAACATTTACCTGGGGGGGAATTGGAACCCCAATTTGCTAGTAAAGACTCCTACTTTGATCAGAATAAAAAATTAGTTTTCAGAAGTAATTGGAGGGTTATAAATAATATATGAAACTAATATTCATGTATTAATATCATTCATACACACTCTGAGAATATTTTGGATCATTTGGGCCAATTTGGATACCTAGACATCAAAACTAGTCAAAGGTCGAAATAGGGAAAAAAAGTGAAAAAAAATTGGTCATTTAATAAAATTTAAAAAAAGGACATTGCAAGTGGTATCCGAGAATGGTATTAAAAAATATTCAAATCACTAAGTCACCACCCTTATAATATGAAGTTGAAGGTTTTTTTGTTGAAGAAGAAGAAGTAGTAGAAGAAGAGATACATTCTGTTGAAACTGTGACTAACGAGAGGAAGGGATACACTGATCATGATCAGGTGGAATTTATTAAACTCATACAACCTATATTTGATTATATAATGAAGAAAATGAACCAACAACTTATTAAAGGATTCAAATTTTTGTTTATCCAATTTGGAAGCAAATTAGGAGTAATAGGAGATAGCAGTAGTTCACAATCAGAAGAAAAGAAGACAATGGGGTGAGCATATTTTCTCAAGAACAGGACCCCATAATAGACCCCATGAATTTCAGAGTACACCAAGGCCTAATGCACCTAAATTTGTTTTACCCAAAGAAGATCCTAACATTCAACTTGAACTTGCTACAATGGAAAAAGAATGGGATAAATTGGATGAAGATTGTAAAAGAAGTGTACCATTTGATCAGTACTTTCTTGCTGCAAACAAACTCAAAAAGAAGGAATATAATAAGTCTCTATACAAAAAAAAAGAATTAAATTGTGCCATTAGTAAAGTTCCACTCCCTACTTTTGATGGTACCTCTCAAAGTTCTACTAACACTTGGGTGCAAAAATTATATGTGTATTTTCAGCTGAATCCAATGGTGGAAGAAGATGCCTTAAAATGGCCATATTGCACTTGGAAGGAGATGCCAATGACTGGTGGTTCCATGTCCTGAAAAATTTGGGTCATGATCAGGTTAACACATATGGATAATTTATTGACAGGATACTAGAGATATTTGAGCAAAAATATCTTGAATTTTCTTTCAAAGAACTAGCACAATTGAAGCAAGTTGGGACCCCCACTGATTATATGATGGAATTTCAAAATTATCAGTCAAGGTGGCCGATGTGTCTATGGTAAGGTTAGTATTTATGTTCACTGAAGGTTTGGCTGAACCCTTAAAAGGTTTTTTCAAAGCCCACAAGCCCACTACATTAAAATATGCAATGAGCTTGACTAGAGATCTCCAAAATGTGCTTCCTAGAACAAGATTTCCTCCCAAACCTAGCTCCGAATTTGAAAAGAAACCTTGGAAAAAAGATGCACCTTATAAGAATCCTTGGAAAATATATTCATATGCATTAGAGGAAATTTGGGGTCTAAAATGGGCCTTATAAGAAAATGCGCCAACAATAAATTTTGTGAGTTGGAATTCAAGAACCAATAGAATTTCAATAAAATGAGTCAACCATAATGGTTGAATTGACATATTTGTCATAAAAGAAAACTACTTTTTTTGTTCGTATTTTCGACATATATCCCTGTGTGTTTACTCAAATTCTGAGTGGGAGAGCTCGTTGGATGCGGAATTTAATTTTGCATCCAACAAGTACCCACACTGAATACTTTTGATAGACCCTGCTACCCCAAAAACAAGAAATACTTGAAAAAATGTGATGATGATGTCATCATCACATTTTTCAGGGATTTTTTGTTTTTGGGGTGGCGGGGTCTGTCAAAAGTATGCATTCTTGGTACTCATTGGATGTGGAATTAAATTCCTCATCCATTGAGCTCTCCTGCTCAGAATTTGAGTAAAAACACAGGGAGATATGTTGAAAATACGAACAAAAAAAGTAGTTTTTTTCATTCTTCCTCGAAAATTAATAACTATTATTTTATTGTTTTAACTATTATTTTATTATTTTAATTATTATTTTATTATTTTAATTAGGAGGCCCATTTTAGACCCCAAATTTCCTCTAATGAAAATAATAAGAAAGAAGGAATAAACAAGGATGAACTTCGAAGAAAATAACTGTGTTTCACATGCTTTCAACCATGGACACCGGGGCATAAATGTACTAAGGGAACGACTCAATACATAGAAGTATTTTCTGATAATGATGGGTATGAAGGGGGTATGGAAGAAGGAGGAAAAATTTCATATAAATAGGAGGCATATGAGACAGTATTTGAAGAATAAAGACAAGAAGAAAATCAGCCTTCACCAAACAAAGCAAGAATGGTGGTACTTTCAGCAGTGCCTCGCTATCACACTATTTGATGCAAGGGTGTGGTACTAGGAAAAAGAGATTCAATTTTGGTAGATGGAGGAGACACACATAACTTCATTGATGCAGAGATGGTGGAGAAAAGGAATATACCAATTGAACCATTCGATGTCTTCACAGTTGTCATTCTTGTCACAACACAATGCAGTGCAAAACATGGGTTCCAAAGCTGCAAGTCACCCTAGGTAACTATACTTTTGTTGATAGTTTTTATGTGGTTAATTTTGTTGATACTAATGTGGTTTTGGGAGTGAAATGGATGTATTCTATAGGGGAACATACAGTAAATTATCAAATTCATGAGATGAAATTTCAAGATTCGAAAGGTGTACTAAGGGTTGTGATAGGGCAGCACACTTACCCAAATCAAGTAGTGACTTGCAATAGTATGAGATCTATATTGAATCACGGGGACATATAATGGGATGTTGAATGTCATACCACATCTCCCAAGACAAACATAAATGTTGTTGTACACCCAAAGGAGATAGAGAAACTATTGACAAAGTATGAAAAAAACTTTAGAGGCCCTTCCACATGGTAGACCACCTAATAAGGGGGTTGAGCAAAACATTGTTTTGGAGGAGGGTACTTCACCCATTAAAATAACACATAATAGACATCCCAATAATTTCATATATTATATTGAGAATTCCATCCAAGAACTCTTAGAGTTGGGACTCATTAGACCAAGCTCTAGTACAAAAAATTTGCAAGAAACACATGATTTCCCACTAGCTGGCCATCCGAGGATCTTAAAATATTATAGGCAATTGAGGCAAAGATTATTTTGGAAGGGGATGAAGGAATATGTTCAGAAATATTTGAATAAATTTAGGGTATGTCAAAAAAACAAATCCAAACTTACATTCCCAGCTGGTTTATTGGAACCATTTCCCATTCCATAGCAAAAATGGGACAGTATCTCAATGGAATTCATCACCAGTTTGCTTAAATATTTGGGTAAGGATTGCATATATGTGGTAGTGGACAGATTGAAAAAAAATTCTCATTTCTTTTTTTTAACGTCATATTTTAGTGCTACACAAGTGGCTGATATTTTTTTCAAAGAAATCTTCAGATTGCATGGGCTCCCCAAGACCATTGTAAGTGATAGAGATAGTAGATTCATGGGTTCTTTTTGGCAAGGAATTTTTAGATTGGTGGGAAATCAGTTGACTCCAAGTAAAATATATCATCCACAAACTGATGAAAAAACAAAGAGAGTGAACCAATGGTTGGAAGGGTACCTAAGCAACTATGTGGGAGAGCAACAAAAAGCATGAGCAAAATGGCTACACTTGGGTGAGTTTTGCTACAACACCACTTTTCATATGTCAATAGGAATGTCTCCTTTCAAGAAATTATATGTTTATTATGCACTTACCTTTGTTGATATGATATTTTGTGATAGTAGAGCTCCAAAATCTAAATATTTGATGGAAGAGAGATAAGGAATTTTAAAGCTTTTGAAAGACAATCTACATGTTGCCCAAAATCAACAAAAACATATGCAGATAGACATAGAGAAGGAAGGACCTTCTAGGTTAATGATTTATTATATTTGAGGTTGTAGCATCCAAATCTGAAATTTCTTGAGCACAAGCAATATTGGGTGGGGAGTACTGTAATGTCCCCATTCAAATAATTGCATAGCAGGACAATTCCATCAATCCTACTAGTTCCCTAGGTTGGATGGATAAATTTGGAATTTTAATAAGGGAGCCAATAAATGATGTCCAGACATTAGAATGGGATAAATATTTAATAATATAGCTTATTAAATAAATACAATAGAAAATTGAAGTGGAAACGGAGCATGGAGACACATGGATACTATGGGGCCCACACAAGCTAGAAATTTGGTGCCACATGGCATCCTCCTCTTGCAATTTCGAATCCATGGTATTGCCGCCTTTCACACACCTGGGTCAAGTGGCAGAAATATTCAAGCCACTCGGTGTGTCCTTGGAGGCAAGTATTGATTCAAGGCTGTCACCTTGTTCTTGACTCCTTCGTTTAAGCTTAACTCCTAACGAATCCAAGGGGGGTAGACCCTATTAAGTTACAAAGGAAAAATTACTTAGTATGATGATAGTATTAAAGAGTATGATTTTTATGAGTTTTGACTTAACAATTGTAAACAACAAATAACCAGATAATATGATCACAAGTAAGCACGAAATGACACACAATCACATAAATATTGAAAGAAATAAACAGTTGACCAGTGCCAAAAATGTAGTCGAAAATACTTTAAGAGTGCTTGCAAGTGCTGAAATAAATGTTGTGCAATTGTATCTTGGTTAATTTTAAATTAATGTGAATATGAGTAATTTAACTTAGGCGAGGGGATTCTAGATATACCCAGGGGGTACTTGAAGTATGTCCAAAACTAAACCGTCACGAAAACCTGTAAAAACATCTCAACTTGACAAGAAAACCTTAGTAGCACAAGCCTTACATAAAAACCAAATGAACCATTAAGATGATTTATTTAAACAAAATAAATGTAACTAACTAATGAAAAAAAATGTTTTATTATAGCTATAAAAAAAAATGCAGAAAGTAAATGCTCTTTTTCAAGGAGCTTATTTTCCTACTCTAAGCATGATATAAACAGGGTTAAGTGCAATCAGAAATCCAATGTAACCACCTAAGCATTTTATTAACATAAAAAAAAAAATCCTTGTCTTTGGTTACCAGCCAAAGTAAGGATAATTTATTTAGAAAATGCAAACCTGTGTGATGATTCGAAAGGGGCGGGATGGATGGGAAATCATAGGCATGCATAATGTCGTCAAACTTCCTCCCAAACGAGTAATTGCTTGCGCAGGATGCTTCTATCCATGACTGGACAGGGTTGATATACAAATCAGAGTGATGAGGCAGATTGACTACACCATCATACTGATCATCGAGGCTTACCAGATGATAATTCCCTGTATAAGCCCCAAGTGGCTCCAGATCATGAGGAGACTCTATATGTGAAGATGATAGTTGAGACTGATATTCTACTAACTGCATCACATCTGTCTTTTCACAACACTGCTTCTCCATGTCTTCATTATTGATACCTTTGTGCGACTCTGCATGATATGAATCTGAATGATCATATAAGAGTTTTGGATGCTCCTCTTCCATTCTAGCATTTTCCCAGGTCTCCAGATCCATGCTCTCTCCTTTAGATATGCCATAGATAGAAAAATCAACAAAACCATCAAAATTTTCTGGTTCCTTATTTTCCTCTTTATTCATGTCACAGACTTGATTTTCCATGAATGTCCAGGACTCCTCATCAACATATTTCTTGGAGATAAGGGAGTATTCGTCACTTGTATCATGCTCCAAGTTATACTTGTCCTCATTTTTATACTCATCTTCTTCAGAGAAAAGGTCACAAGGCAGTAAACCTTCTAAACTGTCATCATTATATGGAGAACACGTAGGAGTCCCATCATGTACATTACAGTTTTCATCATAAGTTTCACTATAAAATTTTGCAATGGTTTCATCCTTAGGCTTGCACTGTTTAGCTGGTGACAAAGGGTAGGCCTAGCCTACCATGTATACATGATCAGGCTCGCTTGAAGTTGTTTCCTGACTACTGAACTCAGGAAGTCCATGTTCCATGACTCGATTTGCAACATAACAAGTGCTTTCTTGGTGGAATTGTTCACATGGTCTACACCATGGAATTACTTCTTCTACCATGTTAGCTGAGTCTAACTGGTTTGGAATCCTAGGCTCCTACTGAGGAAATTTATTTTGATACATATGTTTTTGCTTGGGATGAAAGTTCCTAGGTCCATTATTATTTTCCATTGTGATCAATCTATTATGAATGTGATTCAAGTGTGCAGAATGATTGGCCATTAGTTGGTTTTGACTAGTAGCCAAGTTTTTTATCATGTCCGTCACCTTTTCCATGGGATCTTTAGAAGTTCCCTTTTCTTCTGATTCAACAGATTTACCCTCGGTCTCTTTGTTGCAGGAATTGTTTCCCCTAGTGTGACCTGGAATGTTGGACTTTCCTGAAGACTGCATATTCTTTTCTATTTTCTCGGCCAATTCCTGAGCAGTTTTTAGATTGGCCAGCTCTTTGTCTCTTAACTGGTACCTCAAATCACTAGTGAAAGCTTCGATGTAAGATGTGAGGATGGAGGCATCATTTGGCTTGATTTCGTTAGGGAGGTTCGCAACCACATGCCTGAAATTAGTGTTAAATTCATCCATGGTTTCATTCTCCATCTTCTTAATGTTATGAAGGGTAGCAAGCAGATGTCTTGGTTCTTTCTTTTCTCCCCATTTCTTCTTAAAACCCTCTAGGAATTCACTAAGAGTTTTATATGAACCATCATCTAGGTCTAAGTACCATTCTTTAGCATCTTCTTCTAAGGATAAAGCAAAGAGCTTCATTTTGACATCATCATGGTCATGGGAAACATCATTGCAATAACTGACCAGGTGCTTTTCAAACTTTCGAAGGTGAGACTTGGCAGTGATAGAATTATTTCCCTGAAATATGGGGAGCTTCTTGATCGCATCTTTGTAATGGCATGGGGAGCACCTGCTATCTGAGAAAAGTCAAGGGGTTTGAATAATTTCATCATTTCTTGAGATTGGTGAACATGACTCTCTACAAATATGTGATGGATATCTGAGAGGGATTGGTCTCCTAAATCATCAAGGTTTCTATGAGAATTATACCTATTCAATATTTCCCTAATAAACCTTTCGGGATCAGGGAGAAGATTGAATAATTGATGGCAGTTTCTTCGGGTAGAAATTCTTGGAGGGATGTTAGGTAGTGGAGTTGCCAGATGGATCGAGTTTTAATTTTTATGGTTTTTAAAGACAAGATCAATCAAATTATTTTATTTTATCTTTTTAGTTGTTTCGAAAAAAGTTAAGCTAAGTCGTACCCGAGAATAAAAAGATTTATCCCCAGCAACGGCGCCAAAAAGTGTTGCCGCCTTTCACACACCTGGGTCATGTGGCAAAAATCTTCAAGCCACTCGGTGTGTCCTTGGGGGCAAGTCTCGAGTCAAGGCTGTCACCTTGTTCTTGACTCCTCCATTTAGGCTTAACTCCTAATGAATCCAAGGGGGGTAGAACCTATTAAGTTACTAAGGAAAAATTACTTAGTAGATGATGGTATTAAAGAGTATGTTTTCTAGGACTTTTGACTTAACAATTGTAAACAACAAATAACCAGATAAGATGATCACAAGTAAGCATGAAATGACACACAATCGCATAAAGATTGAAAGAAATAAACAGTTGACTAGTGCCAAAAATGGAGTCGAAAATACTTTAAGAGTGCTTGCAAGTGCTGAAATAAATGTTGTGCAATTGTATCTTGGTTAATTTTAAATTAATGTGAATATGAGTAATTTAACTTAGGCGAGGGATTCCAGATATACCCAGGGGGTACTTGAAGTATGTCCAAAACTAAACCGTCACAAATACCTGCAAGGAATATGTGGGCTGAATGGAGTCTCTGAGGCTGTTGTTCATAATGCACCCGAAGGTGTAACAGAGATCGGCGCCCTGAGGTCACTTTTCAGGAGTTCTCGCTTCCTTTGGGTATTTTGCCACCGTAATGGTTAGATCGAGGCGTTGGATTTTCGCCTGATGGTTTGTCAATTTGGGAGAGTGAATCCTAATTATTCTAGTCACTCAAGTGATTTTGATGCAACTCGACTGATCAGACGAACCGCGGCCAAGTACAGAGCATACACACTGGAGTCTTCGTTATTTTTATTTAATTTTAAGATAGGTGTTCTTGTTAAAGAGAAAACCCTCCAGGAACCTCTTTCGATCCAAGTGGATCTCAATCAGGGAATCAAGGAGGGGTTAATTTTATTATAGCTAATGAAACATCTGATGAAAAGGAATCAAACATACACCATGCCGGTTTTCTAATTAGTCCTACCACGCATCTCTTTCCCCTTACGGGTCAATCGAGAAGTCGTGGGGTAAGTAGTATGATTACTTTTGAATTTATAATATGGAATAATGAAAAATGTTATCAAAGTAAGCTAGAGCAAAAAATGGAAAAAAAAAAGCAAAAAGGGCAAAACAGACGTAGATCCCCCCTGGGGGGATGGGGAGTGGGCTCAAAATGATTATTTTTATTATTATTGGTTACAATATTAGAAAACTAAATTATGCACTTTGGTCCTTGTTATCTGGGATCGAAATGCTTACAACAAGCTTGTAACAAGCTAAACTAAAATCACAGCGGTGGGGGAAGCCTCTGGGAAGCTCTGGTTCGCTGAAGATTCAGAAAATGGGCAGAGTATCCTTCTATTTTTGTTAAACCTGATAAAAAATAGAGAGCAATTAAAATCAAATGTTCCCAAAAATGCTTTAAAAGTGTTTTGGGTCACCACGCTAGTTACCAAAAAAAAACTAAGTAAAAAATTGTTAAAATAGGCTTATCTAGTTTTGCAAAAAGGAACCAAGGAAAGCAAGCTTTCCTTGGGATCTTGGCTTGCTGTTTGGGAATCCAATGAGATATGCACTTTTCTTACAAAATTTAAATCTTTAAAGAATGAAAAAGGAAACTACCTTATGAGCAAGCTTTAGATCTATGATTTAGCTACTTGCAAAAAAGGAAATTGCTACACCTAGACCTATCTTTATGAAATGATATTCTTTATGAAATTACAGATCTAAGTAGCAAGACTCTTATGAACTAGATCTAACAATATATATTCAATTCTTGGAACTAGATCTGATCATAAGAGGAAGAAATAGGTAACCATAAGATTGATTTTTTAAAGAAAGGAGAAAAAGAGGAGAGAAGGTCGGCTCGTTGCTTGAATGGAACAAGCTGAAAGGAGGCCCTTTTGTGGAGCGTTGAGGGACAGAGTCTTGAGCTTATTGGATAAGGAATGGCGTCAATCTTGATCCACACCTTTGTCTAATCGAGAATCTGCAACTAAATAACACAAGCCTGCACAACACCTCGTGAGATCTGGATATAGATGTATAAAGCAACAAGAATGAAATATCATGCAAAAATAATCTTATTTAAGCATATAACTGAAATTCTTGAGCATACATAATATGGATAAACACGAACAAGTAATCCAACTTGCCTAGTTTACACCCTTACTTGATTCAATCGAATCCTTGAAGCCAGAAAACAAAAGCAACACAGAAATTGGAAAGAAATTGCAGCTACCACATTAGCAGCATGACGTTGGGAATCCACACAAACACATGCACTACACTGTATAGACTCCAAAGCTTCTTGATTCACAATAAAAAATATAGCAGTATTACAATGGCGACAACTCCTCAATCCAACTCTAACTAGCTTGGAAGAGGCAGCCTGAGCTTTATTTATACAAAAAAGGAGATCCATCCCAATGGGGCACAAATCCCAAGGAGATAGACCACTGTAGCTGAAGGAGACTCCATCAATGCCTGATTTGTGTCTAGCTGAGCCAGATCTGAGTCTCACTGAGTGCAACTATCAATCAAGGGGCTGATATAACTGACACCTCAACCTGTTGACTAAAGCATCCACCAAAACTCATCCATATGAGCCCAAATGTGTGGAGGAGAGAGGGAGGGAGAAATTCCCCATAAAGGATGCTGAAGTTCAACTCTGGATCTGTCTGGATTACCTCCTCCAGTCAAGGATTTGTCAGATCCAGTCAATATGGTTCCGATCTGACTGATTTCAATCAAATCGGTTGAGAATCCACTGATCTAGGATTTTGGATTTGCTCCATTATTCATCAATTTATTAATTAAAATAATCAATAATTTATTTTTTGGGGCTTTCTAACCTGAGTGATGGAAAATCACTCAAAACTAGGAAATAGCGGGTCCATGGGTTTACATGGTGCTCTTAGCTTGAAAATGAGCACCTACATGACTAAAACTGATTATTTGGCCCACTTTTATTACAAAATCAATTTTCCAATTAAACTATTAAAAAATAGCCTAAGTTTTGGAAAAATTAAATTTTAATAAAAAACACTGAAAAAATTAAAAAAATAAAAAAGTTGAAAAAACCTAGTGGGACTTAGACATGTTCATATGACTTGAGCATGATGCCTATCATGCTTATACATTGACACATAGACTCTAATAACCTCAATAGGCCTAAATTCCAAGCCGACCACCCCAACTTTGGAGGTATGGAGTGAAAAACTCAGAAATTATCAGTCATTTATTCAACAACCAATAATAACCAAGGGAAAAAACGCCCTGGGCTGATCGGATTGACAAATAAAGTCTAAGAGACCGAGTCTTATACAGACACTATCATGCTAGAACATTTATTACAATTCCCCCATGGGGTATGAACATGTGATATAGTACAACAAAGCTTCCTAGAAGTAAGACCGAAGGTCTTCTGAAGTCCAAACAAGTTATCCTTGTCGAATTCACCAGGCTCACTTGATAAAAAACCACTAAGTACAACTTAGGTGGTAACACATGGGAAGCCTAAAGGTTCTTGGATGAGTTAGAATACTAATACACTTGGCCATATTGATCATAGGTCTAATTTTGGAGGAAGTGTTACTTACATGGGAAAGGAAAAGTCATTTTGGAGCTAGTGAGACACTTGGACTAGATTCCCTAGCTCTATGACAACAATGATGAAGATGCTATGAAACCTATGACAAAAATCAGATATGAAGGCTGACATCTGACATATCTGACATTTTGGGTATAAATAGATCATCCAATAGGGCTCTCATGTGAGTTTCGAAATCTCAATGGGCTCCAACTCAAATTTGGGAAAGGTGGAAGGCTAGGAAAGGGAGGACACATGGCAAATCATGAGCACACACCCTAATTCGACTTGGATTGAGTTTGTGGATGGATTGGGAACCTTATAAGGATAAGGATGTTTATAAAATATAGGAATCAACCAAGAGAATGGATTTTTATCATTTGATAAATTGTCATGTGTGAATTGTGAGAGTTAGTGGATGACTTTCTTGCCTTAGCCAATTTCGAGGGTGAAAGATTCCCATCCAAGCTGGTGTTTAGAGAGGCCACTCAAGTATTTAAATGAGATTTAATGGAGTTTTAATTTCAGGTGGAAGCTACAGGGAATATCGTGGGTTCTTCTATTGCAGCACTTTCTCTCATCCATTTCCAATTTTCTTTGCATATTCATGCTCATGGAGGGATTGGGCCTTGGGTGAGCCATTCTACTTTTTGGGAGATATTATCCTCATATATTTGTGATTGTAATAAGTTAAATATTATTTTTTCTTCATTCTCAAAAAGTTTCAAGTTGAAACACCCAATATTTTTATGTCAAAATGACTTTTAATGAGCAAACAATGACCATTTCCACTCTATTTTGATATATGTCATGGTAATGTTGATTATTTCAAATGGAGGAATATGTCTCTGATAAATTTATGATGAATGTAATTTAATTAATGTGTATTAAAATTTTCACGTTCAGTACTTAAGCATTAGAATCCATTTTACTCATTTTAATTGCATTGGCAGAAGATTTGGTGCCTTTTCCCCAAGGGTCGAAATAGTGATTTGGGAGTTGTTTTGGAGAGCGTCGTAGAAGTATGTATAAACTGAAAAATGATACATATTAGACATTAAAATTTTCCCTTCCACATCCCCTACCTCTTTTCAGAAATTTTATTGGGTTTGGGAGCATTTGAGAAGCCATTTCCAGCATTTACCCGGGGGGAATTGGAACCCCAATTTGCTAGTAAAGACTCCTACTTTGATCAGAATACAAAAATAGTTTTCAGAAGTAATTGGAGGGTTATTAATAATATATGAAAATAATTTTAAAGTATTAATATCATTCATACACACTATGAGAATATTTGGGAGCATTTGGGCCAATTTGGAGACCTAGACATCAAAACTAGTCAAAGGTCGAAATAGGGGAAAAAGGTGAAAAAATTGGTCATTTAATAAAATTTCAAAAAGGGAAATTACAAAAACTTGTCTCCCATTAAACTTCTTCTACAATTGTGTATTGCATATTGTGGGTATGCCTTTCAATCTTCCTTTTTCTTTAACTGTAGGCATAACTCTTCTTAAGGATAATATGATTTTTCACTAACTTGGCAGGTGTAACATTCACACATGTGACCTCTAGATGAGAAACCAATACCATATATAGATGGCCAAATCATCAAGGAGTAGATAGATACCCTATTATGAATTTATTAACACACAGGTATCCTTTGCCATGAATTTCCAGATGGCCCCTTAACCTTTTGTATTTGACAGTTAAGGTAGATTTCATTTAATAGGAAAACACATTTTTTCTCAATTTTGGTAGGTTTATTTCTTACACATTTGGCCACCAAAATGAAAACTAAAAGCTGTGTATAGATATAAATGTCACCAAAGAACATACCCATTCTATTTGATGAATTAATTTACACAAAGAATGCATTTGGCGGGTAGTTTAGAATGTCCTTATGAACATCAGTGCTGACCCTTGGACAATTCTTCAAAACCTTTGGTCAACTATGGTGGATTCTTGCTTTCATAAAACTTATAAGGTGAAGAATACAAAGCATGGGGGAAAACATGCTGATTTCATGTATTCCAACTTCATTATACATTACATGTCAACATTTCCTAGGTTATCCCTTTTTCATTAAATAGAGTTTTCCCTACCATCATGTCATTGGTTACTCCTTTGACATCAATGACAACTACATTCAACATTCTCCCCCTTTGGAATTGATGGAAACATCTAAACATTCTCCCCATTTGACAAAAATGACAAAGGATAACCCGTTATTTCCTTGTTGTAACCATCTTGATAGAGAATTTCCTATCTTTCTTATTTTTTAAAACTTCCCTTGCCAATATATCTCCTCTTTTAAGAAATTTATCTCTTTGCTTCTCTTCCTCTTGTTAACTGAACTTGGTACTAATCATAGTGTTATTATCTGGTTAACATCCTCAGTCACTTTCTTGTAGTGATTTTTTGAAGGAGAACATGGATGATTATTTCATAGACTCCCCCTTTCAATTTTCCTCCAGTTTGTCAACATTTTCTACATTTTGTGATAGAGTTTACACTCATCATTAGGTTTCTTCCATAAACTGCTCCTTAAGAATGCATCATTAAACTTTATCTTCTTAAGGAGTCTTCAATGCAATGAAATAAATTTATTATCAATATTTACTTGTTCCTTTAGTCATTTTTTAATGTCCCTTTTTGAAATTTTATTAAATGACCAATTTTTTCACTTTTTCCCCAATTTCGACCTTAACTAGTTTTGATGTCTAGACCTCCAAATTGACCCAAATGCTCCCAGATTTTCTTAGAAGGTAAATTAATGATATTATAACTTAAATATGATTTTCATGTATTTTTTATTACCCCACATTTACTTCTTCATACTTTTTTAATGTTATGTTCAAAGTAGGAGTCTTTACTAGCAAATTGGGGCTCCAATTCCCCCTGGGTAATTACTAGAAATTGCTTCTCAAATGGTCCCAAAGTCACTAGAATTTATGAAAAGAGGAAGGGAATGTGTAAGGTACATTTTTAAATTCTCATATGAATCATGTTTCAGTTTATACAGGCTATTATGACTCTTTCCAAAACAACTCCCAAATCACAATTTCGACGCTTAGGGAAAATGCACCAAATCTTCTCCCAATGCAATAAAAATGAGTAAAATGGATTCCAATGCTTAAGTAATGAACATGATAATTTAAATAAACATTAATTAAATTCCATTCATCATACATTTATCAGATATATATTCCTCCATTCGAAATAATAAGCATTACCATGGAATATATCAAAATAGAGTGGAAATGATCATTGTTTTCTCATTAAAAATCATTTTGACATACAAATATTGGGTATTTAGAATTGAAAATTTTTTAGAATTAAGAAAAGAGAATATTTAACTTATTACAATCATAAATGTATCAGGAATATCTCTCCCAAAGAGTACATGAGCTCACCCAAGGCATAATCCCACCATGAGCATGAGTATGCAAAGAAAACTGGAAACGGTTGAGAGAAAGTGATGCAATAGAAGAATACACATGATTCATTGTATATTAAAACTCAAAATAAGAATACATTAAATCTCCATGAAATACCTGAGTTTACTCTCCAAACACCAACTTGGATGGGAATCTTTCACCCTCGAAATTGGCTAAGGAAAGAAAACTAGTCATCCACTAGCTCTCACAATTCACAAATGACAATTTCTCAAATGATCAAAATCTATTCTCTTGGTTTATTAATGTATTTTATAAAAATCCTTGGTATTCTAAATTTTCCAATTTATCCAAAAACTCAAGAAAATTCGAATTTGGGTGTGTTCTCATGAATTTCCATGTGTCCTCCCTTTCCTAGACTTCCACCTTCGCCAAATTCGAGTTGGAGCCCATTGAGCTTCCTAAAATCACATGAGAGCTCTATTGGATGCTCTATTTCGACCTGAAATGTAATATATTTCATATTTCATCCTCCATATCTTATTTTTGTCATAGGTGTCATAGAATCTTCATCATTGTTGTCATAGAGCTAGGGAATCTAGCCCAAGTGTCTCACTAGCTCCAAAATGACTTTTCCTTTCCCATGTAAGTTACATTTCCTCCAAAATTAGACCTATGCTTCATATTTCCAAGTGTTTATCGCTTGATGGTCTTCGGCTACTTAAGATATCATCTGTTGGGATAGGAAAGAAGAGTAGGAATAAAGTGTAGAAGAAACAAATCTGCACAAGGAGGAAAGAGAAGCGCATGCACAAGAAGGAAAAGCAAGCACGTAACGTAAAGGAAGGAAATTAAGCATAGAAGAGAGAAAGCTATGGCAAGAAGTAGTGTGACGGAGGAAAAGCGAATCTGCAGGCATGCAGAAAAGTAGTGGCTAGAAAGTGACAGGTCAGGAAGATCATGGGTGCTAAATTCGACGTAAACCGACGGACGATGCACGTATGAAGGAATATATGTAAGTCAGGTTGATAGTGCCTTGTGTCAGTCTATGAAAGCTTGTAACCATTTTTTACGATTGATTATGACCTGCACTAAATGAACTGTATGTAGTCAACCATGTGTGGTCTTGTAGGAGTTATAAATAAGAGGAACCCGTTTTGTATAAGGGTTGGAAAATAATTGAAGAAATCAAAGAAGTTAGATAGTAGTGTTGTAGAAGGTTGTTGAGGCACAGAACTTGTTTTGCAGAAGGGTTTCCAAATAGTAGGATTCATTCTGTAGGTGAGTGCACAGATAGTATTTAGAAGAGTTGATCCAGGCTATGTACGGATCAGTAGGAGTAGTTAGAATAAAAGCATAATAAAACCAGAGAGCATGAGAGAAAGAAAGAGTCTGTAAGACGAAAAGACATATCTCAAATAGTTTGCATTCAAGTCGCAAACTGAAAGGTGCATATATTTCTCATGCCAGATGAAGAGCACCTTTATGGTTTTTCCTGGTTGGGTTTCCACGTTACATATTGTGTTGATTTAATGTGCTTGTTCAATGTTTTTGAATTATTTTGTATTTCTTATATGTATTTCTTAAGTGAATGTTGCAATATTTGTCAAAGTAGTTAAATGAATGAATGACCAAGCATCATCGAAGTGTTTTGTATTATTTCACGTTCATTTATTGTAAAGTTGTCAAGGAATAATCCATGTTGCACAGTTGCACCATTGTCGAGTTAGTAAAAATACTCCAACCTTTCGACTCTATCGATCATCTTGGTTGTGCGCTAGGGGATTGTAATCCCTCACCTAACTGTGGAAACATGGTTCTGGCAGTTACCCATTAAGATATCTCGGGTGAGACTGCACCTGCGTCATAGGTGTTGATGACTGAGCTTACTCTATCAGGCCGATGTCTTTGGGTGTTTTGTTGTGCACAAGGAAACCCTGAACCTGGTTCATGAGTGTGAGGAAAAGTAGCCAACAAATGGTTATGTTTTTGGGACCCTTAATCATTTGAGTCGAAGGAAATGTTGTGGCGTCCAACAAAGAAGGAAATCGAGGATTGGTTGGAGTATAAGACATTATATTTTGTGCAAGGGGAGAGAAGAAGATCACGGTTGATCCCAGAAGACTATTTGGATCGATACCTATACACAAATATTCATGAAATCTACTTTACAGAGTTTCCTATTGTGTTGCATGAGTGGTTGTCAAAATTGGCAACTCAGTAGACAAACTTTCAAAGAAGGGAAGCAGTCGAGTGGAGTTCTCAACTGATCCACGAGTTAGAGAGTGTAAGTAACCCCATATCTAGATATATTGATTTTTGGGTCAATAGTATTTTGCAAGGATATATTACCGAGTTCACAGTTGAGAGGATAACCTCGTATAGTGAGGCTGAAAGAAATTTTTCCAAGGACCCCATGGGAGGTACTTGTTGTCTATAAAGATATGGATAAATATTCTCATCTATGAGAAGGGAATCTTCCAGTTGAGCAGTTGAGTTGCATACCCAGAATAAAGGATATGTCGCATACAACCTGTAAAGAAAATGAGAAAGAGTGAGCTGAGATGTTCCCAGGAAGTACAAAACCTGAACTAGAAGCTAGATTTCTAAGGAGTGGAAGAAGATTCCGGTCAGGAAAAAGAATAAAGACAATTGGAGGTAGAGGAAATCCTAGTCTATTCGGAGAAAGGGAGTATGAGTTTGAGTTGTGTCTAGATGAAGGGTCTTGTGAGGAAGAGGAAGAATATCAGCCAATTTCTTAAGGAGCAGAAGATTTAGAAGAATCTCCAGAGACACCAAGATAAAAATGTAACTACACCACACCAGGAGCATCGCCATAGGTAAGGTCTAGAACCTCATATCCTGAAATAAATGTGAATATTGGTAGTACTAGTGATGCTGCTAGTGTGCAATGAAGTCCACCTTCGTTAAACTGTTCGTTGAACACCCCCGCTGCCGACTCAATGGATGGGATAGATATTAGGTTACCTACATTCAATGGAAATGGATTAGAATATCCAGAGAAACATTGGTTCCTCTGTGAAGTTGTTTGGTCGGTTCGCAAAGTTCAAAAGGAGGACATAAGGAAAGCACAAATGATTACGACTCTACGAGGTCATGCGTTGGACTAGCTTATGAAGTTATGCATAGTACCAGCAAGAGATCATAGAAGACTCTTGATGATATCCGACTCATGATGATTTATGAGTTTAGAAAACCTAAATATGAGTCGCAGTGTATCACCGCAATCAAGGATATAAAACAGTCACCAACGGAGTCTGTATCGTATTTTGACCAGTGATTTAAAACTATGATGGCCAAAGTAAGCTTCCAATTGTCAGATGTAAGCTTCCCTTTCCTTGTCCAAAGTGTCATGATGTTGAGTAGGAAGTCATCCTTTGCCTTAGCCTTGTCATTTCCACCCTTCACCCTTCACTATCAAATTGGCTACAGCTATGAAGTGAGTATAGTCTTGAAAGTCTAAGTCTGAGTAATAATAAGTAAAGCCTTATATATGTATTGGTTGATGTACCGCTAGTGAAATGGGGGTTTTCATTAGTTTCATTGTGATCTATGATTACTTCTTTTTACTTTCTTGTAGCATTCAGTTTCTTTATCTTGTATTAGAAATCCGATATGGTTGGCGTTTGCTCATGCAGGGTAGGGGGCGCATTGGTGGCTTGGATCTTGCATATGCCATAGAAATCATGAGGATCTTCCAGAATTTATTGGGATAGCCAAGGTAATCACTGTTAAATACTTCTACAAGATTTTCTAGGTAAGATCTAACATGTAAATCTCTTCTTTTCAGATCTTATTCCAGTGTACCTTGCTTTACTTCAATTTTTTTCTGAAAACTCCTAAAATACTAAAAACCCTAAAAAGCAATAAATATAGGAATCATTCGATCTTTGGCCAAACCATTTTTTGTTTTCATAGATCGAGCCTCCCCTTAACCAAATCAACTGTAACGCTGGTCAAACTCCTACTGGTTTGACCTAGATCTGATTTTTTTGCCATAAAACTGCATAAACCCCCATTGAAAATTTGACCTCCTAGGGTTTTGATTTTTTATAAATTATGACTTCACAGACAGATAGATTGGGTCCCACACAGTCCAAATCAACCCCAACGTTGTCCAAATGCTTGGCTGTTTGACCTAGATCTAAGTTTTTGACTAAAACAGCCCTAGCGCCCTCACTGAAAATTGGACTTTTACAGAAGTGAACTTTTCTGAATTCTAAATTCACAGATGGATAGATAGGGTCCCACATAGTCCAAATAAACCCCAAAACTGTCCAAATTCTTGGCATTTTGACCTAGATCTGAGTTTTTGACTGAAACAGCCCTAGCGCCCTCACTGAAATTTAGAATTTTCTGGATTTGACTTTTTCTGAAATCTAACAAGATATTATGATAGATCAGGGCTTAACCACTCCAGAACATCCCCAACACTGAGCTAGTTCTTTCCAGTTTTCACTAGATCTGAAAAAATGGTTTTCAACCCCCCTAGTCCCCTCATCAAATTTTGACTTTTCCAGATTTGATTTTTCTGTTGGTTTTCCTGATTTGGGTTTGTAGATCAGGTTACCCTGACTTCATTTCTCCTTCAATGTTGATTTGTTAGCCTCCTGGTGACCCTAGAACTGCAGATCTGCTTCTCTAAGCCCTAGCGCTAGCCCTCCACTGAGCTGGATTTCCTGTAACCTGATTTTTCTGGGCTAACTCCTTTCTGGATCCATAGATCAAGGTATATCCCAGGTGGGTTCACTGAAATATTGGGTTGATGCTAACTCCATTTCCCAATGCACATAAGGCACTGATCTCTTAGCTAGCGCTAGCCCTAACTTGACCTCAATCCCATTCCCTTTTCCAACACTCATTGATAACTCAAGTCACTTACCTTTCACTGAGTATGTCTCCTTGGTACTAGACAGTCCCAACTCTGTCCTTGCTTACCCTATCATAGTTACATTTCCCAAGACAGTGGTCATCTTCATCAGTTGCTAGTACCTAAACCCTAGAGCTAGGGTTTCCATTTACCTTGCACCTTACATACCTTAAAGTCCCATTTGATTTGTTTTGGTGTCTAGGTCTGATCTCTCCTATCGGGATCAGATCCGGGTCTCCCCCATTGTTGTCTTGGAATAGGATAACATAAAGTGAAGGATGCCTTGATTGGTGTGACAACCATCCATTTGGGAGTCTAGGAAGTTATGGTTCCACCACTTAGTTGCTTGCCCCTCTACCATCCATCCTGGATCCACCTCACACAGGTAACTACAAGGCGAGTGATAACAATTTTAGGATGAACAAGCGCAAGCACAGTACCATTCTGTGCATTATCCATAGTATCAGCCTCAATACCCATCGAATCAGTATCCATCGTAGAAACAACACCCTCAACATAGGGGGTGGAAATTTCAAAGGTAGAGGATAGAACTCGAGAGGATTTGGTAGAGGAAGAGGTCAAGTCGTGTGCTATAATTGTGGGAAGTAGGGCCATTATGCTAGAGATTTCCCTAATCCTGCAAAGACATGTTCATATTTCAAATCACAGGATCATAATGTGGAACAATGTCCCTATTTGACTGCAAAATGGCAAGCTCGGATCGTGGGAGGTCCTAACCCTGCACAGAATCCCAACCCGAATCCTAACCTGAATGTTCAAATTATTGTTGCTGAGCCAAGAGAACCAAGTGTTGTTTTCATAACACGAGGAGGTGCTATGATTGGACCAGATCATAATATACCATAGGGACAACCTCAGGTGTGACCCGCAGTGCAAAATAAACCCTTTATTTGATGTTCAGAATCAGAAGCAAGTATTTTTGGAGGTGCGTCCGGTGTTTGTAGATACACAACAACCTTCGACCTCATGCGAAGTCAGGGAGATTCCTAAACAATTTCAATAGCTATTCCAAAAGTATGTTTCAAACAAGGTTAGTAAGCTCAAGTTGTTTCTTTCAAGTTTCTTGGCACTAATCAATGATAAAGATGTTGTCGCAGAATTACAAGTGCTTGTAGATGAAACCCAATTAGATTCGCAACCTGAAAGAAGAGTTAACAATGTTAAAAATAAATTCAAAAGTGGTTGTGAGTTAAGAATGACTGCACAGATAGGATATTATGGCATGGATTATATTATCCTAGATCTAGGGTCAAATGTCAATATTTTTACGCAACAAACTTGGGAAAGCATGGCAAAGATGCGCTTGGACTGGTCCCCTATCTAGTTGAGCCTTGCAAATCAAGCGAAGGTCCTACTGAATGGTAGGTTAAGTCAAGTTCCTATCGACATTGAGGGGATGCAAACATTTGCATATTTTGAATTTATCGATATTTTCGATGACATGAACCCATATCCTGCGCTTCTGTGGATAGAATGGGAAATAGACAATTAGACAATAATAAACTTTAAAAAAAGAATCCTCTCATTCGAAGACGAAGAAATGAGGATATTTTTTCCCATTGACCCACTTGAGGGGCAAATATATGTCGAACCAGTCTATAATGAAGGACAAGGTGATTATCTAGACCATATTTATAATTTCACTGCCTTAAAAGACGATTACATAAATCCTACAGTCGATGGGAACCTAAGCTGGAGGAGTACTAGCTCATGCACATCAGATTCAGGAGAGGCATTGGAGAATTGGAAAAATAGACTGCATGAAGTATCTATGAGGATATGCACTAGGATTACTAATTTTTTGTGATGGGTAGAGACTCAGTCAAGGGAGTTACCCACATCTGAGGGCTTACCTAATCTTGTGACTTTTCTTAGTGAGTTTGAAGGAATGGTACTAGAACCACATCGCTTGTCTGCATTAGAATATGTGTTGAAAGCTATGCCTACTATATGGTGGGGTATGCATAAGAAATCTATATATGAATGGCCACAATGAAAAATATTGTTGGAAGTCAAATTCAGAGAAGAAATCACAGTTTCAGGTCAGAAATACACAGGGTTATCAAACCCTGCAAACACCTCAATCTGTGTCGCATGGCATTTGTAGAATACCTGTGACAGGAATGGGTCCATAATTTCATACACACCTTAGAAATGACACCTAGGAGTTGGTACACATCCATGGAGTTACGACAAGGAACTCAGGATTGGGAGGAGGCAGTTGTTATCACATGTATAGTAGTCAGGCTACCATATTCTATTTCAATACACTTTTCAGCCACATTGGTCAAAATCCTTACATATGAGATGTTGAGATGAGCATCTATGATGGATCATTATTTGATGATGGACTATTGTACCGTCCCATGCCATGACTGAGTCTCAGGACATTCAGATTTGAGGACTAATGTAGCCATTTAGCCATTTACAGAGCATTCAATAGTTCCTAGAGTTGTATCAATAGTTTTCATTGGACAGATGTTGGTTCACATTGATGGTTTACATGTACATGACTCAGCAGATATTATCTTGTGTTATGGTTATAATGTCTTTTATATTCATTCTTGTGACATGTCTTAGCATCTAGTGTCATGATCTGGCGGTCATATAAATATGTGGACTTGGATGTATTGATTTTATGTATATATGTCCCTACTTAGACCTGGAATTTCTTGACCCATACTCATTGGTTTTACCCTTCTTATGGAGAATAGAGGTGATCATTCCCACCATACTTTGCCTTGCTAGTGTTGGTTTCATTGTTCACTATCTCCACTCATACATCCTTCCAGTTATTTTTTCAGCCCGACCTACTACTTGACTTGTGGCATGGAGGACCTTCCCCCACTAGATCCTCTTTGTTGGACAACCTTCCCTATTATTTGTGTCTCGGCTATGAGTTTCCTAGGTTGTGTTGGCTAAACCTGAAGCAAATAGTGTTGCCATCAATACAATGTATTTGGAAATGAAATTAATATATTATGAAAAATCCCATTCATGAAAAGTAGTGTTTTTAAACATACAAGAATGCAAGGCAAGCCTAATGAAACTGGCTTTGAAGTATATTGAAATGAATACCTTAAAACATTCATGAAAAGTAGTGTTTTTAAACATGCATGAATGCATGAAGCCTCAATAATAAAAATTCATGTAATAAATGCATGGACCAAGGATATGGAAATTTGAATGACAAGAAATCAATGGTTCTTAAAAAGATATATCTAAATATTGTTGGCCTCATTTTTATTTGATTTGGATTGTGAGCATTTGTAAAGGTGAATAAGCACCTCTGAACGTAACATATCCATTTGTGAGACACTGCCATCCCCTTTGTTGTTGCTTGTCCTGCATATGCTAGAGTGAGTATCTCCTTTCCATATCCAAAGTGTCATAGTGTCAAGTTGGTAGTCACCCTTTATCCTAACCATTTGATTTTTAGCCTTCACCCTTCACTAGCAAAATGTTACAACTATGAAGTGAGTATTAATTCTTGCACATGATCTAGGAACTAGGAATCAAAATCATCAAAGAATTATTAACAAATACTCATGAATTGGAAAATAACTGGAATTCCAAAATAGGTTTCCTCTCTGTATATTATATGAATAATAAAGGATTACAATACCATGCATGAGCAATGGCTTAACTCAATGAAGAATTCGAATACCTAAGGGACAATTTGAATTCAATGAGTGAGTCGAGCTTAACTGACTCTTTGCCATGCAATCTCACTCAGTTAACCACTTGACCAAAACCCTAATTGACTCACCAAACCCTAACTAAAGTTGGAGTGCAATAAATGACTGAATCTCAACTGAAGGAGATCAAACACATGTCATAGCAATCCAATCATCAAGTGTTAGTACTGCATGACTCCAATAAACCCTGATGAGGTTAACTGAAGCTGAACTGACCATCAGAAGTTGGTGAAGGCGCCTTGTTCACTCTAGTTCATTAAAATAATATTAAATAATCATTAAATAATATATTTAATGCATGGAGGCGCCTTAACTGACTGTAACTGATTGGTTGAACTGAAAGTAACCCCCAGTTAGCAATTAGGTGCATGAATGTCACATAGATCACCCCTGGAGTGCTCCAGTTAGCCTCCTTGACTGTAGGTAGGCGTGGGAGTGACTGGGATGATGGTAATTAATGCTCCACCGATGTCAATTAAACTTAGGTTAGTGGTTTAACTAGGCCAATTTGACCAAAGGAGTGAGTATGAAGGTAAATGTCTCCAACACCCCCCCTTAAGCTATACTCAGGAAGAGTTAGAAAACATAGATGCATAAAATGCTAGGGCCCTAGAAACAAAGGCCATAGGTCACCCTGTACAATAAAGCAACTAAAACAATGCTCAAAACAAACTAAGTGATGAAAAGAGGGAAAACCCAGTGGGAAAAAACCCCCCCTCAAGCTGAACACTGAAAGTAGTCTGGATCACCCTTATGAACTCACCCCCAACAGTGAATGGAGGTAAGTGAACTTCTTTTCTGAAAATCTCTTGGTGAAGATGTCTGGAGGAATCTTCCACTTTGGAAGAATAACAATGCACTCAACTGGATCAGAAATATAAACAGCTGCATGGTGAAAACTGGACCCATGTAGAGCAACTGAAATCATCTGAAGAGAGAGCAAAGGTTCTTGAGGATTTGAACCATGTGTGGAACACTCAAGAAACTGATATGTTGCAGCCTTGAACAGCAAACCATGACTGGTAAAATCAGCCCCAAATCTTAGGAGCAAGTGTCCATGCAGATGCAGAATGTCTTCCTCTTTACTAGTTCTGTGAGGAGATGATTTTGTGACCAAAGGTAGAGAATCCCTGGGACTTTGGAGATCGAATGCTTGAGCTCCATAATCTGATATAGCTTCAGAAATATCTAATGATTCACAAAATAAAATATCAGAAACCTCACAAGAGGAAACTAACACCAAATCCCCATCAGCAAATTTGAAGAAGAACTGCGGTACTTGATTTTTCACACCGGAATTGGTGAGAGCAGCTACAAGCATGACTGAAAGATCTTGAATTTTAAAATATGAACAAAATAATATCAGATCAGAATGTAAATCAGATCTAAATAATTTCACAACAGATCCAAAACTGTGAAATGAAATGAAATCCCCAGCAGCAGTTTTGAAGGAGACTTGCGGTACTTGTTTCTTCACACCGTTGATGAAAACAGCTACAAGCAGTACTGAAGGTTTATGAACCTGAAATTTTGAACCAATAAATATCAGATCAGATCCAAATAAGATCATATCAGATCCAATAAGGTTCATATCAGATCCAAAATTATGGTCAACCGAGACGGTGGATGCACAGTTTTCTTCTTCTTCAAAATTCTGAATTTTGGTGCATGCAATCCTGCAGGAATTTGCTGGAAGATCTAGATCATGGGGAGAGAATGTGTCACTCTTATAATATGATATTTTTTCCAAAATATCCAAGGTATTACATATTTTCACACCAGCAGCAACATTAGAGGAAGAAAAATCAAATTTCTCCTCACTTTCAGAAGCAATTACTGGTAAATTTTGCACAGAATTCAAAGGAAAATCACCGTTGAATGTTTGCATGGAAGTGCAGCAGTATTTTTCTTCAATATCAGAGATTTGAATGTCTTCTTCTGTTTCAGCAATATGAGAAGATGAGATATCATAGATCTCATGAACTTCCGGAGCATCAGGAGAAGGAGTCACTTCATGGAGACTTTCTTCAATTCGAATTGAATGTGTAGAAGATTCTGCTTCATCTTCATCTTGAACAACTTCATCAGAGAGAGTAGAGGCTGAGAGTTTTGAGCGAAGAAATATTGTGGTGCTGGCTGTGATTTCCAAAGTACTATTATGACCCTCATTGTGCTTGCCAAAGGTTCTGTCCAATATTGTCTAGACTTCCTTTGGGTATTCAGTAGAACAAATAAGGTAGCACAAGCTATCATCAAGGGCCAGAGCTATTGATCCAAAAGCTCTGTCAATGTCATTTAGCCAGTCATTCTCATTCTCATAAGTCTCTCTTCCAATTCCAATAGACACATCATAGAGACCTCGTCTCTTGAGATATGCAATCCTCTTCAACTTCCATTCTGAATAGCTTGTGAATGGGGTGAGAGGAGGGATTGATGACTCCATTCGAAGTTGTACCTGTTAAGACCTGCAAATCAAAACAAAAGGGGCACCATAAGGTCGGACAGACTGCACATTTATACTTTCATCACACCCAGCATAGTCAATCAAGCAAGCTTGATCAACAAGTTCTTTACTTGGGGTATTAAGTGGTAAGCCTTGGCTTCTGGTGCAGTGCTGGATTCTTGAGCTATTGCTCAAATTTCATGGATAAATCTGTCAAAAAGCTTGTTCTTGAGAGATTGATCTTCGTCCCACCGCATGCTCTGATACCATATTAATTCTTGCACATGATCTAGGAACTAGGAATCAAAATCATCAAAGAATTATTAACAAATACTCATGAATTGGAAAATAACCGGAATTCCAAAATAGGTTTCCTCTCTGTATATTATATGAACAATAAAGGATTACAATACCATGCATGAGCAATGGCTTAACTCAATGAATAATTCGAATACCTAAGGTACAATTCGAATTCAATGAGTGAGTCTAGCTTAACTGACTCTTTGCCATGCAATCTCACTCAATTAACCACTTGACCAAAACCCTAATTGACTCACCAAACCCTAACTGAAGTTGGAGTGCAATAAATGATTGAATCTCAACTGAAGGAGATCAAACACATGTCATAGCAATCCAATCATCAAGTGCTAGTACTGCATGACTCCAATAAACCCTGATGAGGTTAACTAAAGCTGAACTGAGCATCAAAAGTTGGTGAAGGCGCCTTGTTCACTCCAGTTCATTAAAATAATATTAAATAATCATTAAATAATATATTTAATGCATGGAGGCACCTTAACTGACTGTAACTGATTGGTTGAACTGAAAGTAACCCCCAGTTAGCAATTAGGTGCATGAATGTCACATAGATCACCCCTAGAGTGCTCCAGTTAGCCTCCTTGACTGTAGGAAAGGCTAAGTTAGCCTCCTTGACTGTAGGTAGGCATGGGAGTGACTGGGATGATGGTAATTAATGCTCCACTGATGTCAATTAAACTTAGGATAGTGGTTTAACTAGGCCAATTTGACTGAAGGAGTGAGTATGAAGGTAAATGTCTCCAACAGTGAGTATGGTCTTGAAAGTCTAGTTTGAGTTATAGTTAATGAATAAAAATCTATATTTGATTGATAGATTGTCGGTGAAATGATTGATACTTGTTATAATTGTTATTTGAATGATTTGTAGATCATGTCTTAACCTTTAAACACTTGCAGCATATGGATGTTATCCTGGGTTATATTATTGATCATTTACAGATTATTATTTTATTTGTCTAGGCATATTGGATATTATTCTTGATCATGAAGAGATCTATAGGGTGTATGAGTATGCACCTTAGATGGATTTGGACTCCCTGAGTCCAATAAGACAGCCTGTTTTCAGTCATGGGTAGTTACAGTAATGATTTGTCTCAATGTACCATTCTGGTGCAGTTTTTCCATGTTGACTGGCATGTTAGAGCAGAGAGATGATTTGTTTGGTTCACCTAGGGATTTGTATGAGGATGGGGTGATCCAACCACTTATTTTTACCACATTACCCCCCTTCCAAAGATCCTGGTGACCTCAATTTGACAACTTTGGCACTCTAGGAGGTAGTTTTGGCCATATCACGTTTCCCAATGAAAATTAAAAATAATAAAAATGGCTACTAAAGAATTCTATTTGGGACACTGATGCAAGGAAATGGAATGGGATGAGTTTTGATGATGAGTGTGATGTCTTCCAATCCTTATCCAACATTTTCAGCTCTTGGATGGACCACATCCATCTCTTGGGCATATTTTATTATTTTCTAGAGCTTTTGAAGGCTCACGATTTCCTCAGAGGGGCACTATTTTGCACTTAAAAAATTATATTATTTTTATTTTGCCATGGGGACACACTAGGAGATTTAGTTAACAATCCCTGGACCCACCATGAGATTTATCTATTTTTATTGAGTGGGACCCCCTCTCCTATGGTGATTTAGTCCATTTATATATTATATTATTGTATTTATCCATGTATTCTATGTTGAGATCATCTCAACCGTTGATTAGAACATTTTGATCTTTTAATATTAGCCACCCATTTGAAAAGTGGTTATGATTTTGGTTCTCTCACTCCTATTTAAAGGAGGGAGCTTCTCATTGTAAAAGGGGACTTTAGCTCTTGGATTTGGATAAGAGAAAAACTATTTTTTGTGGAAATTCTTGGATCTCCTTTGCATCTGGTGTTCTTTGATGGTGATTGGAAAGTCTATTGATTCCTATAGTTTGGGTAATTGTTGTGAGATCTATATTTTTTGGAAACATTGTTATGACTACAGGAGGGAGACTTCACTTGGGTGTTTTTGCAGGGCTTCCTCAACTCGCTTGTTTGGCATCGCTTGTATTAGGGGGTTTTCATTAGTATCATTGTGATCTAAGATTTCATCTTGGTATTTTTATGTAGCATCTTTTTTTTTTCTCTTGACGCATCAAATCTGATATGGTTGATGTTTGTTGTGCAGGAGAGAGGGCACATTGGCTTCCTTGGGAAAATCATTTTACATACAGACTTCCTTCAAATCTTCTCAAATTGATCGGGAGGACATAGATCATCATCATTAAGGCATATACAAGGTTATCCAGGTTAGTTCTTCTTCTCTTGATCTCAATCCATTGGAATCTTCATTTTCATGTTAAAACCATAAATATAAAAAATCAAAAAATATTATAGATCAAACCACTTGATCTTTTGGTAAACCATTTATGGATTTTGTAGATCAGGTCAAACCATAAGTGGGTCTTCCTAGACGTTTTTCTTAGGTGACTACATTGGTCCTAAATCCCAAGGCACTGATCTCTAAACCCTAGTGCTACCCCTCATTTGGCCATTTTCTCTTGCGATTTGATCTTGTTCCTCAGGCTCGGGTACTTTGATACTGTCATACTTTCTTTCGAGTCTATCTCGTGGTACTAGGTAGCCCCAATCCTGTTCTTACCCTCCCTGCATTGGTCACATTTTTCAAGGCAGTGGATATCATCATCTTTTGCTAGTAATTTGATTCCGGATCTACTAATAGGCTCATAAGTCACTTGTGTTTCAAACTTGGATCGATTTCATTCCTCATAAACCCCTGATCCAAGCCCTAATTCACCTTGTGATCCATCCATAGATATAGGGTTTACTTCACCTTACACCTTACATACTTCAACTTCATTTGATTTGATCTGGTTTTTTGGTCTGATCTCTCCTATCAGGAGTAGATCTGGGTCTCCCCCATTGTTGTCTTAGGCTAAGACAACATCAAGTGAATATTGCCTCGATTGGTGTGACAACCATCCATTTGGGAGTTGAGGCTATCTTGGTTCCACCTCTTTAGTTTCCCATCCCTCTACCATCCATCCTACATCCACCTCATAGAGGAAACTACAAGTTTGGTGATAACATTTTGGCGTCGTTGCTGAGGAGGTAGAGGCTTACCTTGGTTCATCTATTTTACCTTCGGTGTCTATGTATGTACTTACATATTTTATCATTCATATCACATCTGGTCTAATATCAGTGATTGCATTTTATATGTTTAAATATTTACAATCACTGCATGAATTTCATTTACCTCTCCTATGACATCATCTGTTGGTGAACACGACAATTCGTTCACCTAGAGACTCCACAACGCAACTCCACTCAGAAGTGAACCCATCACATAAATCATAATGAATTCAGACGTATTATTAATACACATGAAAGAATTAAATGAAAACATAAATGAAGCTAAAAGGAAAATAAACAAAAGGGATAAATGGAGGTTAGATTCTTGGTATGAGGATGATCTTGACCATGATTATGGGTATGAGTCTAATTATAGTGATCCTTATTGTACCCACCAATTTCCTTACTCGTGCTATAAAGAATGCCTAACCATATCTAGTGAGTTGATGAGCACGTATCGAACCCAACCAAATTCGAGAGTGACTAATTATGGTAATCCTATTAGGTACCCAACTCAAGTAACCAGAGCTATTAAAAAACAAGACAAACAGTCTCCTTTTGACTTTTCTAAAATATCGGGTGCACCTCACCCTATGCCAAACAATTACACTAGGAGGTTTCCCTAATTTAATGGAAATAAGGATATATCTATTGAAAGTCATTTGGATATTCTCTGGGATTACATGGAAATTAGAGGTGCATACAATGAAGATGTTTATATGCGAGCCTTAGGAGAATCCTTACGAGGGGATGTTCAACTATGGTTTGATCATTTAGCACCAGAATCCATCACTCTGTATGACATGTTCGCAGATCTATTAATAGATAAGTGGGGTAGGAACACTGATAATTCTTTAGAGTGTAAATCTAGCAATGATTGTGCAGTTGAGAATCAGTATACTGATAATTTGATTTCTCAATTGGATCATTCCTCTCCTGAAATGTTCCAAATTATGAGTGTGCCTGCAATCCATAAGAATGTTACAAAGTACTTTGAGAATAATGTTTCAAAACCTCATGCTGAAACTAAGAGGGATATCAATAAAATCATACAACATACTCTGTTGTTATTACCTGAAGCAGTCACCGAGAAAATATTGGATTTAATCCATGGAAGGGAACCTAACAATCACCATCAAGAAACATCTATAGTTGAGCCTTCTATTTGTGAGTCCATTATAGATCCTTTAAAAGAGAAACTTCATAGTCATTTCCTAATTGACGATAATTTGAGTCAGTATTCAAGCTATCTGAATATGGATTCAGACTTTTGTTATGTCTCTGCAGAAGAAGAAAAGATTGAAACTAATAAAATTTCTGTTCAGGAGAAATCATGTGGTCATATTGTGGTTGAAGGCCAAGTTTGTGAGGATGATAAGGAAGTTAGAAATGGACATATTGATATTTTTCCTTATCAAATGAATGATGATGATCATTTATTCTCAGTTTAATGTAATGAACAATCTAAAGAAGAACAACCACATGATGATGATATACTTGTGAGCGAACTTGACCTAGAGCGTTCTTTGTCACATATTTTGAGCTGGAATCTTTGTCCAAATAGCCATCAAGAGCCTCCAAGGAATGATTCTTGTAATGTTATTTCTATTCCCCATCATATTTTTGGTCAAGGTGATTTGGTTGAGGAGATTAACCATAGTGAGTCTAGTTCTTGGGAGGTTAGTGTTAATATCTCCAATTTCTTTAACAAATCTCCCATATCGCATACAATATTGGTGTTAGCACCTTTAGGTTGTTGCAATCAAGTTCTAATTTTTCAATCCACCCTCCCATCCCAGCTTTTGAAGTCTCTTTGTATGGTGTCATGCAAAATTTTCGGTATAGAGTCTCGAAAGTTCCAAGCGGTCAATGGTAAAAAAATTCATCTCATTTTCATCATTGGTGCATAATGCTTTCAATGTTGCTAGATTCTTTGATTGGGTGATTGAAAAGCTCTATAAAGACTAATTCCATATTTTCTCATTTTTTAAACAACAAATGGAGTTAATCTCAATTTTTTGTTTATTGATCTCTAATTTGTCCCTATTTTGTTTCACCATTGATCATAATGTGAGTATGATTGAGTGTGCTAATCAGAAAGATGAGGGAAACTATGATGGCCTAGGAGGGATGAATCATGTATTGTATTATTTTCTTTCATCAAATTTAAACTTGCATAAATTTTATGATCCTGTCGATCTATGGATGGAAGAAGTTTGCAACAATCAATCTCATCCCTAGCATGATTTCATTTCTCTTTATCCTTCTTTGATTTTCAAACAACAAGATATAATGGCTTCAAGCCTCACTCACATTACTTACAAGCCATCTTTGACTCGTTGTATCATTAACTGTAAAGAAAGCTCAATATATTCATTCAACAAGTCGTTGCATTGGATTTATGATTTTACTTAACACTTGTCTAAATTGGTTAGAGTAGGTAGGACCTGAATAAGCCTCTTTTGGGCAGTAGTTTAGCTTTTAGTCTAGCACCGCTCGTATTTTTGCTAAAGCTTCTTTTCAAAGCTCCTAGTGTAGTCTTGAGTTTTAGCCATTGTACCTACACAGTAAAATCAAACTTTTCTAAAAAGTTATGGTTATAGATTAGATTCTCTTTCTGCTTTTTAGTTTCATGCATTTTAGTTTCAGTACTTTATTTTATCCACACAGTGTTCTGACGACCAGTCTGTGAGTTTGGTATAGCTATTAACATTTTGCAGTTAGTTGGTGACATTTTGGTAGCGGTTGCAAATCTAGAATGATGGATCGATGAAGCAGGCAGTAGAGTGCGAGGGCCATAGATTCTGAGGTTCTCAAGCGCTCTATTCAGTAGAGCACTTGTCCCAGTTGGAGCTAGATGTTATCACATATACTGTAGTCGGGCTACCATATTCTATTTGAGTACACTTTTCATCCATTTCCCTTACATATTAGATGATGAGATGAACATCTATGATGGATCATTATTTGATGATGGACTATAGTACTCTCCCATGCCATGATTGAGTCTCAGGACACTCATATTTGAAGACCGATGTAGTCATTTAGTCATTTGTAGAGCAGTCAGTAGTGCCTATAGTTTCATCAGTAGTTTTCACTGGACAAATGTTGGTTCAGATTAATGGCTTACATGTACATGACTCGGCGAATATTATCTTGTGTCATGGTTATAATTGCTTTTATATTTATTCTTGTGACATGTCTTAGCATCTAGTGTAATGATATGGAAATCATATAAATATATGGACTTGGATGTATTGATATTATGTATATATGTCCCTACTTAGACCTGGAAGTTATTGACCCATACTCATTGGTTTTACCCTCCTTATGGAGAATAGAGGTGATCATTCCCACCATACTTTGGCTTGCTAGTGTTGGTTTCATTGTTCACTATCTCCACCCATCCATTTCCTTCCAGTTATGTTTTCACCCCGACCTACTACTTGAATTGTGGCATGGAGGACCTTCAGCCACTAGAGCCTCTGTATTGGACAAGCTTCCCTGTTATTTGTGTCTCGGCTCTGATTTGCCTAGGTTGTGTTGGCTAATCCTGAAGCAAATAGTGTTGCCATCAATACAATGTATTTGGAAATGAAATAAATATCTTATGAAAAATCCCATTCATGAAAAGTAGTGTTTTTAAAAATACGTGAATGCAAGGAAATCCTAATGAAATTATCTTTGAAGTATATTGAAATGAATACCTTAAAACATTCATGAAAAGTAGTGTTTTTAAACATACATGAATGCATGAAGCCTCAATAATAAAAATCCGTGTAATANAAGAAATGGTTCTTAAAAAGATATATCTAAAGATTGTTGGCCTCATTTGTATTTGATTTGGATTGTGAGCATTTGTCAAGGTGAATAAGCACCTATGAACATAACTTATCCATTTGTGAGACATTGCCATCCCCTGTGTTGTTGCTTGTCCTGCATATGCTAGAGTGAGTATCCCATTTCCATATCCAAAGTGTCACAGTGTCGTGTTGGTAGTCACCCTTTATCCTAACCATTTGATTTTTAGCCTTCACCCTTCACAAGCAAAATGATTACAACTATGAAGTGAGTATGGTCTTGAAAGTCTGGTCTAAGTTATAGTTAATGAATAAAAATCCATATTTGGTTAATATATAGCCAATGAAATGATTGATACTTGTTATAATTTTTATTTGAATGATTTGTAGAGCATGTCTTAACCTTTAAACACTTGCAACATATGGATGTTAGCCTGGGTTATATTATTGATCATTTACAAATTATTATTTTATCTGTCTCGACATATTGGATATTATTATTGATCATGTAGATATCTGTAGGGTGTATGAGTATGCACCTTAGATGGATTTGGTTTCCATGAGTCTAATAAGAAGCTTTTTTTCAGTTCCGGGCAGTTACAGTGATGATTTGTCTCAATGTACCATTATGGTGCAGTTTTGCCATGTTGAATGGCCTCTCAAAGCATAGAGATGATTTCTTTGGTTAACCTAGGGATATGTATGAGGAGAGGGTGGTATAGCCACTTGTGTTTACCATTTTACCCCCCTTCCAGAGAGCCTGGTGAGCTCAGTTTGACAATGTTGGCACTCTAGGAGGCAGTTTTGGCCATATCACATTTCCCAAAACAGATTAAAAATTATAAAAATGGCTACCGAGGAAAGGAAATGGCATGGGATGAGTTTTGATGATGATTGTGATGTATTCCACTCCTTCTCTAGTAGTTTCAGCACTTGGATGAACCTGTTATCACTAGAAAATTACTAGAGGCTGTAAAGGCTATTCCCAGGTAACAACAAAAACCACTTTTAAAGAGAAAACTGGCTTTTTTCTCTTCCGAGAGGGATATCTCACAAAATATTAACAAGGCCAGATATGTATAAGCATAATTGTTTGTAATTAATAATATTGGTTGAAACAGAACACATGACCATTGGTCTATGGAGTCAAGATATGAATATAGATAAACAGAACTTATGCATGGAATTTTTAACAGAGGCAAGGTAGCTACTCAGTCATAGACAAATTTTGATTGTCTGGTGGAAAAGGAAGAACATCAATAGACCATTAACACAGAGCATTATAAAAATGAATTCTGTATCAACCTTAGGAAAAATATTCGGTGAATATATGAAAAGAACAACTAGAGCATAATAAATATGAATTATAAAACTGTTATACACTCATTTCAAACATGAAGGAATACATAATGGAAAGATAAACTAGAAAAACCTTCACATGAGAAGAGAAAGTACATACTGTAACATGAAATAACACAGGAATCTATACCAAACACCAACTTTCGACTATGCAATTTTATTAAAAAGTACTTGAATACACAGATATTCAAAATCTCACAGGTTCCAAACCTTGCTTAATCAAAATTTTGAATACTTATACATTGCTCCTTGAACTGAACAATAAACCTAATTTTCTAACGGTTTAAACCGTTTATTACATGTGTCAAAGTGCTTGTCTATTACAAAGCAACTCTGAGATAGAAAACTTCTTAACTAAATGAAACTAAAATAACATTTTATCCTAAAATTTATTCTTTGCTGAAATTCATTTGTGTTGTCTTGCTTGATATCTTCATGGTTGTAATTTATATTTATTTGATCCAAATTGTTGGATTGTTCGCCATTGTTCCGGCTTAGGAAACTCTACAACAACCATTTCATGTGCCAGAACTCTGAGCTCCATTCTTTTTGCATATGAAATATTAGGCACCTTGGCACATGTGACTCTATAATAAAAAAATAACTCAAATTCTTTGGCCAATTTATCAAACATGACTCTTCCAGATAGAGCCTGTTGCATATCTTGAAACTTACTGTGGTCTGACCTGCAATTTACAAATTTCTCCAGATATTCCTCCTTAGACAATAGTGGTCCCATTTCCTCCCAAAAAAAAGGGATTCCCCTGTTTACCAATGGAGTGAATAAGTTAGTCACTTCTTTGACTATGTGACTTATAATGTCAACTTTGTCCTATATAGTATCCAACATCCTGTATTTTCCAATCGCTTTTCTATCCCATGAGGTAATGACAACTTTGTCTTGGATACCAAACCTTCTGACTTGATCTTCTGACAAGACACTTAAAAAGTTGATAGCATTCTGGGCCACTTCCATTAGATTCTCATTTAATCCCTGCTTTACTATCAAAATATTTTTTCTAGCTGCCTTCAGAGCACTCTCCTGATCTCCAATAAAATACAAATATGGTCTAAACTTATTAGATTCTTTAATAATTTCATCCCAAATCATATGTTTGGCTCCTTACAAGGCCATATGACCAACCACCTGCTTTGTTAGCTTAGTATTCTGATTTATTAACTCTTGACATCTCTCCTCCAGTTTCTTCTTTTCTTCTTCTTTTTTCTGAGATATACCTTCTAGATTCTGGTTCTGTTGTTTTAACCCTATGAGCTCTACCTCTCTCATATTTACCTGGGACATTGCTTCAGAAAGAGAGTTTGTATCTACTTCTACAGATGGAACAGTAGATTGACTTTTAACTCTTTCATATTTTTCCTGTAATTCTTTTTCTTTTGTTTCTAGCTTAGCTTTTAGGTCCTTCTCACTTTCTACCAGAAGCTTAGCATCTTTGTCCCACTGCTTTGGTTTTTCTTCAAGCTTTAACAACTTGTCTTTACAATCAGTCAATTCAATTTTCAATGCTTCTTTCTCCTTCTCAAACTCTATTAATTTAGAAGTTTGAATCAGCTGAGTGGAAGGGATTTTCAGTTTCTTTTTTAGCACTTGAACCTCTTTCTCTTTTTCATCAAATAGCTTTTGAATGACTACTCCTTTGTCTGGCTACCCATCTGTGGAAACTTTTAACATTCCACAAATTATTTCGGAATTGATTGATCGAGCAACTTCCATTCATGGAATGTACCTCATCCGTCGATCAAATCCTGAGTGTTATCGGAACCGTTGATCAACGTGGCCCTCACCACTTTTCATGAATTCAAAATGGAACTTTCTCCTCACTAGTTCAATCCATAGAATTACTCCCCCCCGTAGATCTATCTCCGCTCTCATCCTATCCATTCAATATTTCCCCTTGTTAACCCATTCTGCGAATTGGAAAACTTCTTTAGCACGAGCATGTTCAATCCCCGAAATGCTCCATCACCATTGATATGCATCACTTTAAATCTGAGATGTCATTGCTTAACACCTTTTACCTCCATTCCGTCGATGAGATGACTTTAATTTATCCTCCATGTTTCATCAACGGAATGATCTACCCCCTTAGATCATCCCCTTATTTTCATCTAACGACCCATAATGAAATATTATGCTCACGCATTAACCTAAAGAGTGCTTCCACCAACTTTACAAATATGACTATTTCCAAACCTTTCAATTGAGCAATCCACCATTTTAAATATAGTGCTCACAGCTGGCTCCACTAGGGATGCTACACTCTTTGCAAGGTATAAAAGAACCCCGTAGACCAATTGCCAATCCATTTTCAATAATAATAAAAAATATTTTTCTGACAGAAACTCGAAATATAAAATATAGCTACCCCTTCCGATCTTAGGGCCTTCTCTACAGGCTTGAAATCTTCCAGCTCACCACCTGTACTGATTTAAAATAAAGACATATTTACACTCTAATACATGAAATTGCTTTCCCCTCATTCCAAATAATGTTTCAGAAATCTCCCATTCACTGGACATCCATCATACTGAGATCCATCTTGTTACTGTAGAATAAAATCATTGTCACCCATGTGTGCGGATATAATATATGGACCTACCCACAAATGATCAAACTTACCATGATTTCCTTTGTCTTCATGTGGAGCATCCCATTTTAACACGAAATCATCAACCTGGAAAGTGTCTTCTTTTACCTTTCTATCAAAGGCATTCTTCATTTTCTCCTGATGAATCTGTACCTTATCATATGCTTTATCTCTCAGTTCACTTAGCTCAATAATTTGGTTTATTCTCCTTTTCATATGATTAGGTTCATCATGCTGCTCCTGCAATAACTTCATAACTGGTACTCCTAGAGATGCTAGAAAAACCACTTCAGCTCCATACACCAATTGGAATGGTGACATTCCAATAGCCCTCTTTGTGCTGATTCTATCATCCCACAAAGCATATTTCAAATTTGTATGCCATGCTCTTTTATTTTCTTCCAGCAACTTCTTAATTATCCTCACCAAGCTTTTGTTAGAGGACTATTTCATTCCATTACCTTGTGTATAATAAGAAGTAGAATGATTCAAACTTATATCATACTTATGACAGAAATGTATCATTTTTTTAGATTTAAAAGAAGCTGCATTATCTGTTACAATCCTCTTAGTACATCCAAATCTTGCCAAAATGTTATTCTCCGGGAAATCTATTATCACTGCATTTGTAGCTCTTCTAGTAGGTATTGCTTCAATCCACTTTGTAAAATAATCAGTTGCTATTAATATCCACTTATGTTGTCCTGAGGAATTTTGATTTATTTCACCAATGAAATCCAACCCCCACTGTTGAAAATGTGATTCTATTGATATGGGATTAAGAGGGAGTGGAACCACTTTCCTATTTCCATCAAAAATCTATCACTAATGACATTTGGTGGTTTCTTTATACACATCTGAAAATAGTGAAGGCCAATAGAATCCTACTCTCAAATTTTTATTTGTTGTGACCTTCCACGAATGATGTCCCCCACAATCTCCTTCAAGGAAATCCTTTGCTATCTGCTGAGCTTCATTCTATGAGAGGAAATTCAATAACACTCCACCAAGATCCTTCCAATAAAGATATTGATTTAAAATACAAAATTTTTCATCCTTCATCTTCACAGACCTTGTTCTAGTTTTGCTTAACCCTACAGGACGTTGTAAATTTTGCAATACATAAACAATATCAGCATACCATGGAGAAATGGAAAAAACAGGCATCACCCGCACTTCTGTGTCTAACTGATTTGCTTGATCTGACGGAAAATTTAGCTGCAGAGAATCACAATTAGAATCCGTCATCATTTTAGCCAATCCCTATCCCTTAATCAACTTGGTAGGCCTAATTTCAATGTCATATTCCAAAATCACCGCAATCCACTTTGCTCTTCTCCCCTCTGGATCTAGTTGTTTAAGTATGCTCTTTACTACACTGGTAGGAACATATGCAACTACATGTGAATGGAGAATGTAAATTCTGAAATCCTTTAGGGCCTTAATCAAAGAATATGCGTGTTTTTCCATGATATCATATTTTAACTCTCGATCTCTTAATATCTTACTAAAAAATGCTATGGGATGTTCTTCACCTTGATCATTCTTTTGTAACAAAACAACTGCAATAGTATGCTCTGAAGCATATGAGAATATTAAAAAATATTTATCAAACTCTAGACTTACCAGCACAACAGCTTTTGAAATAGCTTGCTTCATATCCTTGAAAGACTTCTTAACCTCTACTGTCCACTTTATTTCATGATCCTTTTTCAGCATATTAGTAATGTTCATCAATATCTCAGCAAAACTAGGAATGAATATCCTCAAGAAATTTACCTGCCCAATGAATGACTGTACTTATTTCTTACTTATTTTTGCATCAAACAATTTTTTGATCTCATTTTCAATGACAGGCAATAACATTGGATTAATTATTCTAAGTTTCTTCCTAAATGGTTTTTCTCCAAGCTTAATTGTAATAGTATGTTGTATAATGGAGGTGTCATACTCTTTGAGGTCATCATAACTCTATGCAAATACATCAGTGTATTTTTTTCATCAAGTTCACATACTCATCTTTTTCTTTAGCAGGCAATTTCTTGGACAATTTTACAGTTTTGGGATTCTCCTCAGTTCCAATGTTTTTATCTTCAACAACATTTTCTGCAGGTTTGACTTTAGGATCTTTAACAACATCATTCTAGTCAAAAAGATGCTCTAAGGGAATTAAACCTCTAGGAATATAATTACTCTTCAATTGGACTATATCCTTTCCTCTTAGTGATCTTTTCAACTTTTCTATTTCAACAACTCCTTCTTCATCTTCATCAACATCTTGAAAATTTTCAGAATCAACAATTTATTTTTCTACTTGGGTATTTACAAATTCACCAAACAATTCCAGAAATATTTTGATTTGCATATCATCTTCAAAAACCTGCCAGTACTCAGCATTTTCTGGTATGGAAGGCTTGTTTACAATGTCAACTTTGTACTTTATTTTACCTACAGTAGGGGTCTTAAATTTTCCAGTAGCAATTGCCAAAGAATATGCCACTGTGTTATCTCCTAAATAAATTAATTTTCAATAGGTCAAACTCAGACAATTTATTTTTTCGTAGTAGTGAAGATTTCAGGGTATATTATGAAAGATGTTTGGGTGGTTAACAAAATTGGAATGCCTGGTGTTCTATTTTTCAAGATATTTGAAAGTTTAGCTCTTGGTGGCTTAGGTGAACTTTTCAACAGTTCATTAGCCACCGAAAAGCCCAACTTTTGGCAACTAACAATTTGGAATTAGGACTGCGTTAACCACCGAAATCCTGCTCACATCATTTTTATAAAATTTTGAAAAGGGGGCTTTCGGTGGCTTAGACAAACTTACCATTAGTTTATTAGCCACTGAAAAGCCCATGTTTCGACATCTTAGCAATTGGTCAAAGAATACATTAACCACCGAAAGCTCATTAACTACGTTTTTGGATAAATTTTAGAAATGAAACTTTTGGTGGCTTGGGTGAACGTGCCAATGGTTCATTAGCCACCGAAAATCCTAGATTTCGGCAGCTTTCAAAGTAGACCCAAGATTCCCTTAACCACTGAAAAGGCCAAAAGAGGAAAAACGGTTAGCTTATCCATCGAAATCAAATGCTGTCAGCATGAGGCACGTCATGATCTATCACTTAACCACCGAAAAGACTGGGGGACTGCAGAAAATCATAAGTTGGTGAATAAACAGGTCGTTGTTGATCTGAAGTGACTGATAGAGAAAAAAACCCTAGCCTACCCCTCCATCTATCCCATGACTGTAGTTAAACCACCACAAAACATCAAGTCCCAGTTAAAAATAATTGTTGTGCTGGCTATCTCGTGGTTCTCACTAGAGTTTGCCATCATTGTGCTCAAGTACCAATCGACTGATTAAACCCTCAAAATCAGCTCCATATCCTCAGTGCACTCCACATTTATTTGCATGCATCTTCACTGCACTAGACCACCCCTGAAACCAGTGTGCTAATCCCATTTACAGAATTCGAATTTTGATTTTTGTAGGTACTAGAACCATAGTCCAAAGATGAAGAAAGGAGCAGGACCTGCCCTCAGACAAGAGTTAGGTGACATTAGCTATCTTGAATCACATCCATAAGTATGCCAATTCTTCAAAGATGCAAGTTGTTACAGGTTCTGTGAGAAAATCGAGGGTTCCCACCAGCAAGTGGCAAAATCCTTTGCTCTTTCTTTTGATGGCTCTAAGGCATTGATAGGCAAGGAAGAGTTCCAGGTTGATGAAACCCTAATAGCAGAAGTTGCAGAACTCCCAAGGACTGGGGATATATGGTTCAATACCACCATTACTAAGGATGTGGAATTTTGGTCCTACTTAAATCCTGAACACAAAAATATGGTATGGAAGAAAATCATCCCATCAACCTGGATTGAGGAGAAGTGGCAGCAGTTATTGAAAGAAATATTGGTTTATATAACCTGTGAAGGCAGGTATTATAGGGTGATGATATATCACTTTAAATTGATGAATCATTTTACAGGCATAAGCCCTTTAAACCTACCTTTCTACCTCCACAAGAGCCTAACCAAGATGGCCCACTAGGTCAAAGCCCAACCCACCAAGATCGGAGGGAGGTTATCTCACCATGGTCTGATAAAGCTCATTCTCCAAGAATTGTCCAAGAATTGTTGCTAGAAAACAAAGGAAAGTCCCCTTCAAATAAATCCACCACTCCCAAGAGTGGAAAGAGGAAGAGGAGGGCTATCTCACCAATGACAATGCATCGGCCTTCTCCAACTTCTAAAACCAACCAACCCAAAAGAAATATGGAATTCAGTGGAAAGGAGAAGGAGGCCCCAGCACAAGGTAAAAATGTACTCAACTTTCCTTACTCAGACTCTGAGGATCAAGAGGATAACCTAGAAAAATAGTCTCAAGAAAGGATAGAGGAGTTTCCATCACCCACACCAAAATAATACCAGGGTGAACTAATGGAAGAGGATTCCTCTAGAAAACCTAGGTCACAGAGAGTCAACGAGATGTTAAGGCAAGTATATGAACTAGAGGTCTTAGAGAGAGAGATAAAAAGAACTAATGCAATATTAATGAAGAAAAACACTCAATTGAATAATTCACTGCTAGAAATGAAATGGAGGTATTTCCTGTTGCAAAAAAGGAATCTGAGGTTTATGAAGGAAAACACCAGAATCTATAGGATGATCAGACTATTAAGGTTGCAGATGAAGAATTCCAACCCTAAATCTCAAACTCACTTTGCACTGGAAACCCTAGCAGAGGCAGCAGCAAGCTTTCAGGATCCTGAGGCATCTCATGATGCTGCTACTCTGTCAAAACCTAGGCAAATTGAAGAAATACCAGAAGGACAGAGGTAAAAGTTGTAAAAGAATGATTAAAAGGCTAATTAAAATTTTGTAGAAATAGAGCTTTCAATGGCTTAGGAGAAAGCATCAGATGTTCATTAGCCACTGAAAGTAGAGCTTTTGATAGCTTACAGACCTAATATTCTGCTTCCTTAACCACCGAAAGCACAAAAGGGTGCAGAAAGATATGTTTACACATAGAACCAGTTTTGGCGGATACAAACACCTTAGGGGTGAATTATGAAGCTCAAAATTGATGAAAAGCACCAATGGAGGAGGCCTGTTCCAATTTTGAAGGTGCGATCAAGGAGAAATGGGTCACAAACCCTACCTGTTTTTACAAACCATGGCTTATCTATCAAATAACATATTATAGCTCTACTTCAGTGATCACTACAATTATCAAAGAGTTCAATAAGTGAAAAAAGTGTTAGAGTTAGATAGACTAGCACTTAAATTAGGGTTTTTGACCTAAATTTTTGGAAAACAGTTATGTTATCTATTTTTAGTAAATCAAATCCAACTTTTCAGGATCTGAAAATTTTTGTAAAGGCTATAAATCCTCATACTTATTTTGAAGCAAGGGTTCGACTTCAGATACTTTTAGACCCTTACTGATATCAAGCTTCTCATGTTATTCATCATTTAATATAAGCTCTTTTGCCATTATATGTTTAGCTTCCATATCTTTTATGTTTTGTACTTGTGCTTGAATGTCTGATTCAGGTTTATTCTTTTTATCTAATGCTAGATAGTTGTCATCCTATATATGTGTTGATGAGTTGAATTGCAAGTATTCTCCCCTGTTATGATTAGCCATTCATATGAATCTTCCAACATAGTAAGTTCTCCATTTATTCACATTATTATCAACCCTCTGAACATTAGTGGTTAGAAGCCTTATCTTTTGATTGAGTGTCATGCATTTCTTGGGAGAGTGAGGTCTTGTAGGTCATCTGACATGATCCATTTAGAAAAACCATTAAAAACATTTAAGTTACCTGTCATCCTCAAGCTACAACCTAGAGGAGTTTCCTGGAGTGATAACAAATTGGTGCCGTTTCCGGGGAGAGGAGATTGAAGCTCAGCTTCCCTGGGAGATGACATAGATCCTACTTTGATGATAGACAAAGTATGGACACTATTCTGGTTGTAATCATCTATCTGGCAACTCCATTGGAATAAGGTGGCATCAAGAAGACCAAGTACTAGAGAAAACCCTCAAGGGCCACTAGTAACACATGTTTTAGATCCAGAAGAGATTCTAAGAAGATTTAGGGCTTCACTAAGACAGACCTCCAGAGATGCAAGGGAAGCTACATTAGGTATTTCAAGAGGTATTTATGTTGTTATATCAAATAGACCTCCTTTTAAATCTCCTTCCGCTGAAACATATAATTCTTAGGATTTTATAATCAAATCAGAAAATTTTAGGGTGGAGGAATATTCAAGCATTGTTGCTTGTGTAGATCCAATCCCTGGCGACTCCACTGAGATAAATCCACCCTGAATACTTTCTTAGCTACCACCCACACCAGCAGTATCTCTTTCTATCATTTCCATACCCACATCAAATATGGCGGCCCCTCTGACCAAAATGGAAAGGACACTTGTTTCCAGATACACCCCTCTGAATTTTCCTAACCCCCTCTATGTTATGCCTACTGGATATTATCTCAAATACATGCCTAATTTTACTGGGGAGGGAGATTTCACAGCTAAAGAACACTTAGAGGCCTTCTACAGTCATGCTGAGAATATAAACATTGAAAAAGAGGATGTGTGGACTAGGGTTTTTGTGCAAAGTCTAGATGGTCAGGCTAGGAAATGGTTCAAAGAGAGAGAAGCCCTAGATGACATATTTTTGAAGCATTGGGGAGAGAGAAGAGACCACCTTTACTATATCACTGAGTTTAGCAATTTGAAGAGAGATAATGATGAGTCTATTTCTAACTTCACCAAAATATTTAACAAGATGTTCAGCAAGATCCCTACTGAGATCAAACCAACTGACACATCAGCCAAAATCACCTGTGCCAATGCCTTTGATTCAAAATTTTGTCTTCTTCTCAGAGAAAGAAGATCAACTTCTCTATCACTCATGCAAGATGTTGACCTTGAAGTTGAGTCAAACATCGTTGCATCTCAGAAGGTTAAAGGAAAAATTGACAGGAAGAAGAAACCCTCAGATCCTCTAGGGGCTTCTTCATCAGAGAACAAAATAGAGAAAATGGCCAAAATGTTGGACAGTCTGATAGCTGCAATGCCTAGACTTAAATATGGAGGTAAAGTACCTGTGAGGGGTAAAGGGCCAAATGATTTTGCTAACAGAAACCCTAATTTTTTCCCTTACAAAAGAAACAACCCACCAGCTCAGATCCTTCAAAGAGATAGGAATCAAGCCGAGGATCAAAGAATTAGAGCTCCTTTTCAGAATGTTGTACTAGAAGAAGAACCAGATTTCACTCAAGAAGAAGGAGAGGTAGAAGACAATATCAACTGTATGGAGGATGAAGTAGGTCTCTATTTCCTAACACAAGCAGACTATGAGGAATCCCTCATGAATGAACAGACCATGGAAGAAAATTTGTATCAGGCAGATGATCAAGAAGGTTATAATTTGAGATCTAGAATTGTTGCTCCTATGAAGCAGATTCCTTCCCCTACAAAGCAACCTGCTCCTAAGGCTAGGAATATTGCTTCTTCTATTCAGCTCAAAGCCACACCACAAGAGGTAAGATCTTCTGACAAATTATCCTATGCTTTCAATCTTGAGTCATAAATTCACAAGTTAAAAATCCCTTTTCCCTTGATAGAGCTGATGAAGAATGATTCCTTCAAGTCATCCACACTGAAATCTCTTCAGCCAAGGACACCCATAGATGTTGACTTTGTGAATTTGCAAGATGATAAGCCCACAGTAATCCTAGGCCCTATGATTGAACAGCTGGATGAGTCTTTCCCACCTTTATACATATCTTTGAACATCCATGATAAAATCCTTCACAACTATTTGCTGGACTCAAGAGCTTCCCATAACCTAATGCCAAAAGCAGTGATGGATGAGCTTGTCCTGAGCATTACAAAACCCTACCATGATCTGTTCTCATTTGACTCCGGGAAGGTCAAATGCCTGGGCCTCATCAAATACCTTGGCATAAATCTCTCCCAGCTGCCTTCAAAAAGTATAGTGATGGACATAGTAGTGGCTAACATCCCACCTAAGTTTGGCCTCCTTTTGTCTCGCTCATGGAGTAAAAGGTTGGGTGGTACCCTTCAGATGGACCTTACATATGCTACAATCCCAATGTTTGGAGGGGAGACCAAGAGACTCTACAGGGAGAACCAGTTCACCTACATCATTAGTAATGCCAAGAACTCTGTAAATCATCCCATCTTTGTAGTAGACACAAACTTTGGGGCATGCATCCTGCAGATAGATGATTCCTATCCAACATCCATGCAGCTTATAAAGCCTACTTATCAGCCACCTGAGGAAGTGACCACCTCTGTTTGGAGCATGTTTTTTGATGGGGCCAATACTAAAGCCTTAGCAGGTGCAGGAATAGTCCTGATTTCTCCTTCAAAGGAGGCTATACATTTGTCTTATAAGATGGATTTCAATACTACCAACAACATAGCAGAATATGAGGCATTGCTGCTGGGAGTGAAGACTGCCAAAGAAATGGGAATAATGTGCATGAAGATCTTTGGAGATGCAGATCTCATCATACAGCAGGTGAAAAATACTTTTCAAGCAAAGAATGTTAGATTGAAGGCATACAGAGATGAGGTATGGAAACTTAGGGACTCTTTCATGTTTTTTCAACTCTCATATATACCTAGGGCTATGAACCATCTGTCTGATTCCCTTCCTATCTCTGCAAGTCTGTTTGTTCCCCCTTTACCTCCTAAGCTGAGCTATGATATCCAAGTCAAGTAAAGGCCATCCCTGCCTGATAATGTAAAATTTTGGAAGGTTTTTAAGAATGATGATGAGCTTAGTAAATTCCTCCAAGTAGTAGATGAATTTTCTAATATGCATATTGATCAAGAAAACCTAAATATGGAAGAATATCAGAGGCTCAAGTTAAAAGATAAAGTAGGTGATCATAACATTGTTCAGTTGCCTAGTAATTATATACCTCGGGGTCTGGTACCCATGGAAGAGCTCTTTGATCATAATGATGTCCCTTTTAAACCTGCCAAAACAGAGAAAGATCCTGCTGTCCAAGAGAAAAACATAGGTAGCCAAAGTCATCCAAAACCCATAAATATGTCCACTGAGTTGACTGCTGATCAGAGGTCAAAATTTTGTAGTCTGGTGAAAGAGTTTCCTGATATCTTTGCTTGGGAATACAGTGACCTGAAAACCTATTACCCTAGTATCATCTAACACGGGATTCCCCTGGAGAAGGACACCGTCCCTTTCAAACAAAGGTGGAGATCCATCAGTCCTCTCCTACTGCTTATGATTGAAAAAGAAATACAAAATATCCTTAAATCCAAAATCATAATTCCCCTCAGGTATTCCAAATGGATTGCAAATTTAGTGGTTGTAAGGAAGAAGAATGGGGAGATTAGGTTATGTGTGGATTTCAGAAACCTGAACAAATGCTCCAAGAAAGATAACTATCCACTACCCAAGATGGAACATATGTTGCAAAGAGTCTCAGGGGCTAGTGTCATGTCATTCCTAGATGGTTTCTCTAGATAAACCAAGTTGTTGTGCACCCTAATGACCAAGAAAAAACTGCATTTACCACTCCCTAGGGCACCTTCATGTATGCCAAAATGCCATTTGGGATAATGAATGTTGGGTCCACTTTTCAGAGAGCCATGGACATAGCTTTTGTGGGATTGAAAGACAAATTTGTTCTCATATACCTTGATGACCTCACTATTTACTCTAATAGCCATGAAGAACATTTGTAGCACTTAAGGAGGGTGTTTCTGAAATGTAGAAATATTGGGATATCACTGAACCTGAAGAAGTCTTAATTTGCACTCAGTGAGGGAAAACTCCTAGGTCACATAGTTTCAACTAAAGGTATGAAGATTGATCTTGTTCAAGTTCAAGCAATCCAGAAGTTGTCAATACCTAGGTCAAAAAAGGACATTCAGTCATTTATGGGTAAGATAAATTTTGTCAGGAGGTTTATCCCAAAAAATTTTGAGTTGGTAAAGAACATAACCTCTATGTTGAGGAAGGAAGCTGAAATCAAATGGAAAGAGCAAGAAAAAATATCTTTTGAAGACATCAAGAAGGCTATCATGGAAGCTCCCACTCTGATTAGTCCAGACTACACCAAGGGTTTCTACATTTTATCCTTTGCATCCTATGACACAGTGGCAGCAGTGCTATTACAGAAAGATGATGAAGGATTTGATCACCCAATTGCATTTTTCAGCAAGACATTGAGGGATGTTGAACTGAAGTATGATCCTATTGAAAAGCAGGCTTATGATCTCATCAAGTCATTGAAAGCCTTCAGGATTTACATTCTACATGCAAAGGTCCTTGCCTATGTCCCTTTAGCTACTGTAAGGGATGTATTGTTCCAGCCTGACATTGATGGAAAGAGAGCTAAATGGATTTCCAAGCTTATTGAGTTTGACATAGAAGTAAATCCCAAAAAGCTAGTGAAAGGCCAAGGTCTAGCTAAACTCATGGCTAAAGAAAATTGTGATCTTTTGGGAATGAATTTCATTTGTATAACTTCAACTAACTTGCAGACAGAGATAGCAGTAGAAGCAGCAGCAAAGGTAGTTCAGGATCAGAATGACAGTCAACAAGTAGCTAAGAACTTGTCCCCGTGTGAGTGGTACTCAAGTATTATTCATTTCCTACAAAATTTAGAAGTCCCCCCTGGACTTACTCTAAATCAGGCACGGGCTCTTAAGCTTAAGTCAATTAAATTTTGTGTATTTGATAAACTGATGTATTGGAAATATCTATCTGGTGTTTTGCTGAGATGCCTAGATAAAGAAGAGTCAATTCAATTCATGCATAAGTTTCATTCAAGCACATGTGGAGGCCATCATTACTGGAAGACCACAGCCCACAAGATTCTGAGGGCTAGGTACTATTGGCCTATTCTTTTCTCTTATGTGTGTACCTTTGTGAGAGCCTGTCACAAGTGCAAAATATTCATAGGGAAGCAGCAGCTCAGATCCTTTCCCCTTAGACCTATTGTAGTGAATGGTCCTTTCCAGTAGTGGGGTCTTGATTTCGTAGGTGAAATTAATCCTTTATCAAATGGTCAACACAAATGGATTCTAGTAGCCACAGACTATTTCACCAAGTGGATAGAGGCAGTCCCTACAAGGAATGCCACTCACCAGGTCATCATGAGGTTTTTATATGAGAAAATATTTATCAGGTTTGGCTGCCCAGTAAGGCTAGTGACTGATAATGCACTAGCTTTCAAAGTTGGGGCATTGGTTAACATGTGTGAGTGAATGGGCATTCAGTTTGTGCATTCCACTTCCTATTACCGTCAAGGCAATGGCCTTGCTAAGTCATCCAATAAAAGCCTAGTCAGGATCATCAGAAAACTATTGGAGAATAATCAGAAAAGCTGGGATTCTAAGCTAAAGTTTTCTCTGTGGGATGATATAGTGACTGATAAGAGATCCATAAGGACTTCTCCTTTCAAGTTTGTTTATGGTACTGAGGCCATTTTTCCCATTCAGTTGTTCTTCCAGTTGCAAAATTCTTTCAGGAGGAGAAGGATGAACCGAATGACATGGTGAGGAGGATGCTTGATTTTGTGGAGTTGCAGCAAGTTAGGTAACAGGTGATGGAAAGGTTAGAAGCTCATCAAAATAAGATCAAGATCATTTTTTATAAAAGGGCAAAGGTGGACAACTTTCAGGTTGTAGATTGGGTCCTCAAATAGGATACTATCAGGCAAGACAAGGGAAAGCATGGAAAGTTTGAATCTCTATGGATAGGCCCTTTTGTTTAGTTGATTGTTTTTTGTTTTTTAAAAAATAAACTCCATGCTCAATGGAACAGTAGAAGATAGGTTTAATTCTTATTTTTCAGGAAAGGTATTTTGGTCTAGGGTTCTTGGGACCTCTTGGCTGGATTTTATGAACTAGGCCAACTACAAAGAATCAGCCCACACAAGGTGCTTAAAGAAGCCCCTGGTATGTTTGGTATGGCTAACACTCGCGGGAAAAGGCCCCGTTGCCTCTAGGATTTAACTCTCTTAAGGAAAGTTATTTAAACTTAAACCTAGAAAAGTGTATTTTAAACTACTTTATGCTATTGAATTCTAATTAATGCAACTAAACCTATTAAAACTAAATGTAAATAATAATCTATAAATTAAATTAAGCTACTAATAAAATTACATCTAATTTGCGAACTAAAAGAATTTTCTATTACTGAATGAAATTTAACTATTATGTCTACTTTATATGTTGCTCTCTTAAGCAGAGTCTCATTTTTTGTTTTGTTTGAATCTTTGAAGAAAGAAAATATTCATGAATATAAACAATTAACTAAGTGTATGACCTATTTTAGCAGCTACAAAATTTAAACTAAGAAGTTTAAGCTAAAGAAAAATATAAACGCAAATTAAAACTATTTTAAACTATCTCAGCTGAGAGCAAATCTTATCGTCTAAGTTGATAATCTGCTGACAATATAAATATCAGAGAGCAAATAATACAACTCTGAAAAATAATTTATCAAAGTCGAAGTTATAATAACTTTCTGATTCAATAATATTTTATGATAAAGGAGTAATAAAACAATAAATCATTTTATTATTCTAATAACATAAAAGCCAGAGAATAATCAACGTTTAGCATTTCTATATCTGAATATAAAGATAATTAACTAATTATTTTAAAATATTTGTGAAAATACAAATATTTCAATCCATTAGTTAATGAATTGATGATATCATACAGTCAGTCTTATCAAGAAAAATTAATAAGATGGCATATCTAATATCTGTACCAGGCAGAGAAATGAACTAGTGATTCAAGTAATTATTTCCCATAATACATACAGATTATATCACAGCATAATTGTACATAAATCAATTGAGAAAGTCTAATATGAAATATATATTTATTATGTTTCAGAACTGTAACAAAATGATACTAGTTTTGAAATCAGTGCTTTGAAGACATCCAAGGAAGAGAAACTTCTTCAGAATACCAGTAAGTGTAATATTTATTTCAGTATAAGTTTTTCCCAGTCATACTCTCATCCACTAGCAGCAGCGTCTCCCCTTCTATTTGCAAACATCTCCATTTACAAAATAAAAATCAGAATATATAAAGACACAACTCCTTTATTCTGCGGAGACTCTCCTCCTTGTATCAGACCTCTGATGTAAAATATATAGCCGTACAATACCTTGGAAAGTATAGAATCCAATCCCTAAAACTTAGGTTCGTTCCCAAAACCCCAAACCGACCGCAACAAAATGATGAAAATACACCTATGTTTGGACCCGAATTTCTCCATGTTGGTTGAGAGATTTCAAAAACGGCTTGTGAATAGGGGTAAAGGACCCCATTTGGGAAGTGGGTTTTCGATATTTTTTCCAGATTCGAAACGGTTTGCTCAGAATGATCCCTGCAAGATCGCCTATTTCAACGAGTGCGTCATCTGTTTTTTGTTATCTTCTCTTCATCAATCTTCGAGCTTCGTGGAACATCTTCCATCTTCTCAGCTAACCTCCACGAACAATTGTACATCCTATTAGGCACTTTGATATCTGCACATAAAGATAAATATAGAGTAACCATATCGAAATGATTATATGAAGAATTAAGAAAATATAACAATAACATTTAGTTTTTTTTAAATAGCGCATAATAATATGGTAAAAGGGTGGCTTAGTAAAAGAGTTAGAATTATCCCCCTTTATATATGGCTGGAAAAATAGAACTATAGCAATGGCATCGAACTCCATAACAGTAATATGATTTCAACCTTGTGATCTTATTCTTCGGCGACTTCCGGTGATATAGAAATAATTTTGATGTGACCTAAAGAATATCAGTTTGACATGACGTTGGGTTCATTGCTTAATATAGAAATCTATTCACTGCCTTAATAAAATTATTGTGACACTTCAAGTTGACGTGTTGATTTTTGATGGCAAAGATCCTCTCTATTTGCATTTGGAGTTCCACCTTTTCAATGTATTGGCCATTCTTCCTTAACCGACAAAGGAATGGCATTGATCTCCTTAATTTATGTGATCCAATAATCCGTGTGGCATCCCAAACTCAGCAATCATTGTGATCTCATTAGCGTGCTATCGTCTTTGGCGGTCTGGGTGGTCTGGTGATAAGGAATTAATGACAATTAACAACTACTTGAAAATTATGTTAGTGATTTAGTTGGCGGATCTTCTTCTTTATATATGGAATATGATTACATTAAGATTATGTCATGTATTGACGTCATTGATGATCTCTAATTTATGACAAGTTCTTCAAACCTCTTGCAATTTCATAATGTTGTGCACAAATTCTATGGAGCTAACGTAGTCATCCATAAATATATTGGCTTGCAACCGGTGTCGATGTGTGGAGAAAGAGAGAATTCTCAAAAAGCTGTAATGGAAAACCAATAAAAATGTCAAAGTTAAAGTCATTTAAAATCAATACTATCTGCATGACTAGACGTAACATTTTCAAGATGCACCTTAGAATGTTATAACTATCCAACAAAATTTTTTAGAAATTAATAAGTTATCAATCTTCCAAGTTTCTTAAGGATATTCATGGTTTGAGAAGTAAGGTTTAAAGTAACATGCTAGCCATTTGAGACAAATAATATTCAATATACATAAAAGCTTTTAAGTATCATTCATCTACATTCATATTGAATTTAGTTTATTGAATTAATTTACAAGTTTATTAGCATAGATCTAAGTGCACCATATTACAATTATTGATTTTAAAAAAGATCAAAATATCAAAATGAATCTTTAATAAAACCAAAGTTTTATTTCTTTAAAAATTTGGCACTATTTGAAAAGATGATGTCACCTTGCAGTGTTAATATGTATATTTTGTATCTAAATACATAGATAAATGCAACACATTGTCTTATAGTAGTTTATATAGTAATTCCAAAAAAAACTATTACTTATTTCTTAAAGCATTGTGGAGGAAGAAATTGAATAAAATAAACAAAATAAATTTTACAAAAAAAAGTATAATTAATTTTTGTAAACTTTACAATTTCAAATGTTAAAATCTTAATATTTTCACACTTTACCCAATTACTTCCTACATGAAATATTTTTGAATTGTTAGAAATAGAACCTTATGGAATATGATACTCATCAAACAAATTCCCAAATACTAAAACATATGCATCACCCCTAAGGATTTATAAGATGATTTAGTACTCGAAACAACATAAAAAACGGATCTAGGAAACAAGCCAAACTAAAGCAAGCTAAAAGCTAAGCATTTACAAAATTTATGTGGGGGTCCCTTTATTTTCACTAAAATTGAAGGGAGTTGTTGGGGTGCCAAAAAATGGCGACATGCTGGGCGAACCAGTTATCTCTGTGTTTTTACCTGAAGGTTATAGATATACGAAAACAGAATCAAGGTTTTCTCGAAATATAAAATTTCACACCACATGACATTCTCATATCACTAGCCTATATAGTACAGTTTGAACTTAAATGAAGTCACAATCAAATGAATTATCCCAACTATTATTCAAAGACTTCATAAAGATTAATGACTTTTAAATATATGCATAGAAAATAAACCTCATCAAGAATGCTTTCTCAACAGCTAAAGATAATCAAATAACACCAGCATAAAGATATGACCTCCATACTTTAAGAAGATATCTGGATAAGTTTCCCATCCATTAGATATCAATAACTGAAAGATAAATTTTGTTTTTTTTTTCATCAATTTTTTTTGTCAGAATATATTAATTATATCTTTGACTCAAGACTACTATCCTGGCCTTGTAACCAGATATTGATAGCATCATTCATGAGAACTGCCAAAGATAAACAAGCCGGCTCGTGATGAGACCTCCTGTCACTTGATCTTATGACCAAGAGCCATCACCCTAGTGATCAGAAATGATGTTATCCCCGACAGAGCTAATGATCATGATTAGGTCGACTCGTGATGAGACCTCCTATTCTTCAATCAAAGTTTAGTTTAGTTTTATAAAATTTGTCTAATGGATGGGAAACAAATCCAAATAATACTCCTATAATAACATGGAAGGCCTAAAGATGACTAAAGTCATTGATTCATAAAGATTCTGAGAGAAAAGTTTCCTGACAAGTTAACTTGCCTAGCTAATGATATCATTCTCAAGATAAAGTCCAAGAATAATAACTATGAGTTCAACTAACTGATTAGCTAAGTTCATAAGAAATCTTTCAAGGCTAGGAGTGATTTAATCACAGTAAGAACATTTGATATGGAAAGAAACTCCTTACAATGGTTTCCCTTAAATATATTAGGTTGATTAGTGGAGAAACATATGAACACCCAGCAGTATGCCATCACAGCTCCTTTACTAAAAACAAAGAAGAAAATCAGAAAGCTTAGAATATTAAAACTGCTAAAAACTAATCAACCAAACAAATTTAAAAATTAATTGAACCTGAGCATCCAAAACTTATATACAAGATAGAATCTAATCAAATCAAAATCTCAAGCAAAATATATGTATCACAATTCAAAAGGAAAGAAGAATTAAGTATTCACAAATATAGAAAATTTCTTCCACTTGAATTGCCTGTCGAAGAAAATAAATAAACTCAAAATTTTAAAATTGAAATATGATCACATTCTATGAGACGATCTATACAAAATAATGTAAAGATCATGAAATCATGATATGCATATAGAAGAAAAACCAATCTCCCAATTATTTAAATGGACCATGGTATAGTAATACAAAGAATTGAATTCTTAATAATTTTATCAAAAGATCAAATTAATTATAGAAAAAGGAAGATAGTGATATAATATGCATGTAGGAAAAAGATATTATAAAATATACAAAATTTAATAAGTTCGTCATAATGTCGAACTTTGAGCTCATTATCGTAAAAATGTTTCAATTGTAAAATTTCTCCTTTTCTTGAGGTTGTGATCAATTTCAAATGAATAAGTTTGAATAAACGAGATCCTTTATTCAATATTATTTACAAGAAAAATAAATAAATAAATAAAAATGAAGCAAATTCTAAAACAGAGCAGTTTATGATTATAATTAAAATAAGAGATCCATGTTAAAATTCCATGTCAAAGGATAAAATCATAAGAAAAATTAAAAATATGTATTCTTGTGTCATCATGTTAAATTAAACATAAGAAATGTTTTAAGAAAATAGTATGAACAAGAATACTAAATAAATTATAGAAAATTTCCTTGAACATGTTTGGATGGTGGACCACCTTTCATCAAAATTCTTGATAACTACTTTATTTGAAACAAAAAGTAAACTAATTTATTCACTAACTATCCTAATCCTAAGCTAAACTACATATATACAAAAGATTAAGTAAAATCAAACCACCAATGAAGCCATTGAAGCATTTCCAATTCTGAAAGATAGAATTCGTTAAACATCAGTATTGGGAATCGAGATGCTTCATGTTGAAAGATAGAAAAAATTAAATCAAATCCATTATTTTCAAAGAAAGGAAAATGAAAATGGAACCTCTTTAAATATGATTCTTCCAACCGTGCATAAAATGGATCATGAAAATCAGATTGGAAGCTATAAGATTCAATGAATTGATTAGACATTTCATCATAAAGACGCAGAAAATTTGATGACTCAGGGAAAAGTCTTAATAGAGGATATCTCATTTAAAGAAATTTTATTATTATATAAAACATTCTTATCAATCATATTTCCCGAAACGTGTGTCTGTTCAAAATCTTTGACATTGGTGAAATTTATACAAGGTAGACTATCAATAGGTTTTTCTTCTAGCTCATAGTTTTGTGGATCGACCAAATCAACATCATAGGTATGTGTTTTGTTATGAATAGGGCTTGATTGATTACTATCATCTGCTTCCTTAAAATGGACAAAAAACCTGGCTTTTCTTGTTTTTCAAAATATTTGTCTGTATTAGTTTTTCCTTCAAATTTTGATTTTTAATCAAGTTGTAATTAGAACAAATACTCTGAAATTCATTTTCAATCTCAGCCAACTCTTTCTCCAACGACCTATCTTTACTATGTTCTTCATGACATTCTAATCTAGTAGATGAAGAGGAAGGGTATTCAAATTTCTGAAAATAAAAAGGATTCAATTTATGTGTTTCGAAATCTGAACTACAACTAATGCTTTGAAGGTTTTGATTAATAATTCCTAGATCTTCATCAACATTAGGATGCATAGATTGATCAAATGGGAAGGTAGAATTATCTTTATGTTTATCATCTATTAAAGGAAAATTTTCTAAATCATGTGAGACAAATGATAAATCATTTTTATCCCCAATTCTATTCTAGTCCATGGTGTGATCAAACTCAGAAATAGGAAAATGATCAGATATGGTAGAATTACTATGTGATAAATGCAAAGTATTAGAGTTAAGATTTTCTTCTAAAATTGTGGGTTCATAATTTAGACAATGAAGGTCAGAAGTAAGACATTCAACACATCTATTTGAGGAAGAAAAATTTAAATTTATTTCACTTTTTCTATTCTATGTAATTCTTCCCTTTTGTAAAGAAACTACTTCATGGCATAAAACCTTAACTTGTTCTTCTAATCTAGATAATTCTGAGATCTTGGACTCGTCTTCAATATCATTTTCATCATGTAAAGAAAAATGAGAACAACTTTCAGAAGAATATCTTTTGAAATCATTTTCGAGTTTTAGAGCGTACTCACATGCTTCATGTAAATCCGTTATGCCCTTTTGTAAAATAAACATAGCCATGTCTTTGGGAAGAGATTGTACATACCATTCTAACATGATGTCTATTAAAGGTCTATGCTTCTCGTGTAAGCTAAGAAATACCTGTCGAAAGCGAATATTGAAATCATTGATTGATTCACCATCGTTCACCTGCATTTCATAAAGATTGTTATGAATCTTAATCGGATCATAATTATCAAAAGAATTTTCGAACAACTTTTTAAATTGAGACCAATTATGAACTGAATGAATAGGCAAAACATTGAACCAGCAAAAAGCCTTACCTTCGAGTGTGAGTGGAAATAACCTGCAAACAACATCTTCATGAACAACATTAAGCAGGCATATAATTCACTCGTATTTTCTGATATGTTCATTTGCTGAAACATTTCCCTCACCTTTAAATCTTGGCAAAAGATCTACTACCTTTCTTGGAAGTTCATGCAAAGGGCCTTGGAGGCTTAGTGCATTATTGGACTCCCATGCAGGGATTTGAGAAGAAGTCATAATTGATCAATATTAAAAACATTGACTCCTAAGAGATTAGTTTGTCATCTAACCAGCTCTATAATGCATGTATGACAGCATAGAAGAATAAGATATTAAAAATACTGAAATATAAGAACCAGAGGATAAATGATTAATGAATAAATAATACAAAGATAAAAACAAAAACCATTTGTTTTACCTATGGCCCTCCTTCTAGCGTCATTTGTTGGCCGTATTTTATGAACTAAGCCAACTACGGAGAGGCATCCCACACAAGGTGCTTAAAGCAGCCCCCGGTATGTTTTGTATGGCTAACACTCGCGGGAAAAGGCCCTGCTGCCTCTAGGTTTTAACTCTCTTAAGGAAAGTTATTTAAACTTAAACCTAGAAAAGTGTATTTTTAACTACTTTATGCTATTGAATTCTAATTAATGCAACTAAAACCATAAAAACTAAATGTAAATAATAATCTATAAATTAAATTAAGCTACTAATAAAATTACATCTAATCTGCGAACTAAAAGAATTTTCTATTACTGAATGAAATTTAACTATTATGTCTACTTTATATGTTGCTCTCTTAAGGAGAGTCTCATTTTTTGTTTTGTTTGAATCTTTGAAGAAAGAAAATATTCATGAATATAAACAATTAACTAAGTGTATGACCTATTTTAGCAGCTTCAAAATTTAAACTAAGAAGTTTAAGCTAAAGAAAAATATAAACGCAAATGAAAACTTTTTTAAACTATCTGAGAGCAAATCTTATCGTCTAAGTTGACAATCTGCTGACAATATAAATATCAGAGAGAAAATAATACAACTCTGAAAAATAATTTATCAAAGTCGAAGTTATAATAACTTTCTGATTCAATAATATTTTGTGATAAAGGAGTAATAAAACAATAAATCATTTTATTATTCTAATAACATAAAAGCCAGAGAATAATCAACGTTTAAAATTTCTATATCTGAGTATAAAGATAATTAACTAATAATTTTAAAATATTTGTGAAAATACAAATATTTCAATCCATTATTTAATGAATTGATGATATCGTACATTCAGTCTTATCAAGAAAAATTAATAAGATGGCATATCTAATATCTGTACCAGGCAGAGAAATGAACTAGTGATTCAAGTAATTATTTCCCATAATACATACAGATTATATCATAGCATAATCGTACAGAAATCAATTGAGAAAGTCTAATATGAAATATATATTTATTATGTTTCAGAACTGTAACAAAATGATACCAGTTTTTAAATCAGCGCTTCGAAGACATCCAAGGAAGAGAAACTTCTTCAGAATACCAGCAAGTGTAATATTTATTTCAGTATAAGTTTTTCCCAGTCATACTCTCAACCACTAGCAGCAGCGTCTCCCCTTCTATTTGCAAACATCCCCATTTACAAAATAAAAATCAGAATATATAAAGACACAGCTCTTCTATTCTGCGGAGACTCTCCTCCTTGTATCAGACCTCTGAGGTCGAATATATAGCCGTACAATACCTTGGAAAGGATAGAATCCAATCCCTGAAACTCTGGTTCATTCCCAAAACCCCAAACCGGCCGCAACAAAATGCTGAAAATACACCTTTGTTTGGACATGAATTTCTCCACGTTGGTTGAGAGATTTCAAAAACGGCTCACGGTTAGGGGTAAAGGACCCCATTTGGGAAGTGGGTTTTTTATAGTTTTTCCAGATTCAAAACGGTTTGCTCAGAATGATCCCCGCAAGATCGCCTCTTTCAACTGGTGCGTCATCTGTTTTTTGTTATCTTCTCTTCATCAATCTTCGAGCTTCGTGGAACGTCTTCCATATTCTCAGCTAACCTCCATGAACAATTGTTCATCCTATTACACACTTTGAGATCTGCACATAAAGAGAAATATAGAGTAACCATATCAAAATGATTATATGAAGAATTAAGAAAATATAACAATAACATTTCATTTTTTTTAAACAGTGCGTAATAATATGGGAAAAGGGTGGCTTAGTAAAAGAGTTAGAATTATCCCCCTTTATATATGACTTTAAAAATAGAACTATAGCGATGGCATTGAACTCTGTAGCAGTAATATGCTTTCAACCTTGTGATCTTATTCTTCAGCATCTTCCGGTGATATAGAAATAATTTTGATGTGACCTGAAGAATATCAGCTTTACATGACATTGGGTTCATTGCTTAATATAGAAATCTATTCACTGCCTTAATAAAATTATCATGACACATCAAGTTGACATGTTGATTTTTGATGGCAAAGATCCTCTCTATTTGCATTTGGAGTTCCACCTTTTCAATGTATTGGCCATTCTTCCTTAACCGACAAAGGAATGGCATTGATCTCCTTAATTTATGTGATCCAGTAATCTGCATGGCATCCCAAACTCAGCATTCGTTGTGATCTCATTATCGTGCTATCCTCTTTGGCGATATGGACGGTCTGGTGATAAGGCATTAATGACATTCAACAACTACTTGAAAATTTTGTTAGTGATTTAGTTGGCGGATCTTCTTCTTTATCTCTGAAATCTGATTACATTAAGATTATGTCTTGTATAGATGTCATTGATGATCTCTAATTTATGACAAGTTATTCAAACCTCTTGCAATTTCATAATGTTGTGCACAAATTCTATGGAACTGACGTAGTCATCCATAAATATATTGGCTTGCAACCAGTGTCGATATGTGGAGAAAGAGAGAATTCTCAAAAAGCTGTAATGAAAAACCAATAAAAATGTCAAAATTAAAGTCATTTAAAATCAATACTATCTGCATGACTAGACGTAACCTTTTCAAGATGCACCTTAGAATGTTATAACTATCCAACAAAACTTTTTAGAAATTAATAAGTTATCAATATTCCAAGTTTCTTAAGGATATTCATGGATTGAGAAGCAAGGTTTAAAGTAACACGGTAGCCATTTGAGACAAATAATATTCACTATACATAAAAGCTTTTAAGTATCATTCATCTCCATTCATATCAAAGTTAGTTTATTGAATTAACTTGCAAGTTTATTAGCATATATCTAAGTGCACCATATTAAAATTATATTGATTTTAAAAAATATCAAAATGAATGTTTAATAAAACCAAAGTTTTATTTCTTTAAAAATTTGGCACTATTTGAAAAGATGATGTCACCTTGCAGTGTTAATATGTATCTTTTGTATCTAAATACATAGGTAAATGCAACACGTTTTCTTAGAGTAGTTTATATAGTAATTCCAAAAAAAACTAATACTTATTTCTTAAAGCATTGTGGAGGAAGAAATTGAATATAAATAAATAAATAAAGTTTAAAAAAAAAGTATAATTAATTTTTTAAATAAAAATAAAGAAATTTTTGTAAACTTTACAATTTCAAATGTAAAATCTTAAGATTTTCACATTCTATCCAATTACTTCCTACATGAAATATTTTTGAATTGTTAGAAATAGAGCCTTATGGAATATGATACTCATCAAACAAATTCTCAAATACTAAAACATGTGCATCACCCCTAAGGATTTATAAGATGATCTAGTACTCGAAACATTTTAATTGAATCACCAAGTCAAAGAAAACAAAACATAAAAGAAAAGGATCTAGGAAACAAGCCAAAGTAAAGCAAGCTAAAAGCTAAGCATTTACAAAATTTATGTGGGGGTCCCTTTATTTTTACTAAAATTGAAGGGAGTTGTTGGGGTGCCAACAGGACCTCACAAGGAGGTTCCCATCCCCGAGTAGCAGCCAGATGTTATCTCCTAAATAAATTATTTTCAATAGGTCAAACTCAAACAATTTATTTTTTCGTAGTAGTGAAGATTTCAGGGTATATTATGAAAGATGTTTGGGTGGTTAACAAAATTGGAATGCCTGGTGTTCTGCTTTTCAATATATTTAAAAGTTTATCTTTCGGTGGCTTAGGAAAAATTTTCAACAGTTAATTAGCCACCGAAAAACCCATCTTTCGGCAGTTAATGATTTGGACTCAGGACTGCATTAACCACCAAAATCCTGTTGACGTCGTTTTTATAAAATTTTGGAAAGGGGGCATTCGATGGCTTAGGAAAACTTACCAACAGTTCATTAACCACCAAAAATCCCAGGTTTCAGCATCTTAGCAATTGGTCCAAGAAGACATTAACCATCGAAATCTCATTAACTGCGTTTTTGGATAAATTTTGGAAAGGAAGCTTTCGGTGGCTTGGGCAAACACGCCAACGGTTCATTAGCCACTGAAAAGCCTAGCTTTTGGCAGCTTGCAAATTAGACCCAAGATTCCCTTAACCGCCGAAAAGGCCAAAAGAGGAAAAACGGTTAGCTTATCCATCGAAATCAAACACTATCAGCATGAGGCACGTCATGATCTAGCACTTAACCGCCGAAAAGACTAGGGGACTACAGAAAATCCTAAGTTGGTGAATAAAAAGGTCGTTATTGATCTGAACTGACTGATAGAGACCAAAACCCTAGCCTGCCCTCCATCTGTCCCACGACTGCAATTGAACCACCACGAAACATTAAGTCCCAGTTAAAAATAATTGCGATGTTGGCTATCTCGTGGTTCTCACCAGATTTTTCTATCATTGTGCTCAAGTACCAATAGACTGATTAAACCCTCAAAATTAGCACCATATCTTTAGTACACTCCACATTTATCTGCATGCATCCTCACTGCTCCAGACCACCCCTGAAACCAGCGCGCTAATCCCATTTACAGAATTCGAATTTTGATTTTTGCAGGTACTAGAAGCACAATCCATAGATGAAGAAAGGAGGAGGACCTACCCTCAGACAGAAGTTAGGTGACATTAGCTATCTTGAGTCACATCCAGAAGTATCCAAATTCTTCAAAGATGCAGGTTGTTACAGGTTCTGTGAGAAAATCGAGGGTTCCCACCAACAAGTGGCAGAAGCATTTTCTCTTTCTTTTGATGGCTCTAAGGCATTGATGGGCAAGGAAGAGTTCCAGGTTGATGAAACCCTAATAGCGGAAGTTGCAGAACTCCCAAGGATTGTGGAGAAATGGTTCAAGACCAACATTACTAAGGATGTGGAATTCAGGTCCTACTTAAAGTGTGAACACAAAAACGTGGTATTGAAGAAAAACATCCCATCCACCTGGCTTGAGGAGAAGTGGCAGTAGTTATTGAAAGAAATATTGGTTTATATAACCTGTGAAGGAAGGTATAACAGGGTGATGATATATCACTTTAAATTGATGAATCATTTTACAGGCAGAAGCCCTTTAAACCTACCTTTCTACCTCCACAAGAGCCTAACCAATATGGCCCACCAGGTCAAAGCCCAACCCACCAAGATCATAGGGAGGTTATCTCACCATGGTATGATAAAGCTCATTATCCAAGAATTGCTGCAATTTAGAAGAAACATGGAGTGGACATCTTTCTGATTCTGGAATGAGTTTGACATAGGCTTCCAGCCAGAAGAAAAAGGAAAGTCCCCTTCAAAGAAATCCACCACTCCCAAGAGTGGAAAGAGGAAGAGGAGGCCTATCTCACTAGTGACAGTGGATCAGCTTTCTCCAACTTCTAAAACCAACCAAGCCAAAATAAATCTGGACTTCAGTGGAAAGGAGAAGGATGCCCAAGCACAAGGTAAAAATGTACTCAAATTTCCTTAATCAGACTCTGAGGATCAAGAGGAGCAAGAGGATAACCTAGCAAAACAGTCTCAAGAAAGAATAGAGGAGTTTCCATCACCCACACCAAAAGAAGACCAGGGTGAACAAGTGGAAGAGGATTTCTCTAGAAAACCTAGGTCACAGAGATTCAACCAAATTTTAAGGAATGTATATGAACTAGAGGTCTTAGAGAGAGAGATAAAAAGAACTAATGCAATATTAACCAAGAAAAACATTCAATTGAATAATTCCCTGCTAGAAATGAAAGGGAAGTATTTCCTGCTGCAAAAAAAGGAATCTGAGGTTTATAAAAAGCAACACCATGCTCTATAGGATGATCAGACTATTTAGGTTGCAGATGAAGAATTCCAACCCTAACTCTCAAACTCACTTTGTACTGGAAACCCTAACAGAGGCAGCAGCAAGATTTCAAGATACTGAGGCAGCTCATGATGCTACTACTCTGTCAAACCCTAGGAAAATTGAAGAAATACCAGAAGGACAGAGGTAAAAGCCGTAAAAGAATGATTAAAAGGTTGATTAAAATTTTGCAGAAACAGAGCTTTCAGTGGCTTAGGCGAACGTAGTAGCTGTTCATTAGCCACCGAAAGCAGAGCTTTCAGCAGCTTACAGACCCATGGTTCTGCTTCCTTAACCACCAAAAACACAAAAGGGTGTAGAAAGGTATGTTTACACATAGAACCAGTTTTGGCGGATACAAACAGCTCAGGGGTGAATTATGAAGCTGAAAATTGATGAAAAGCACCAGTGGAGGAGGTCTGTTCCAGTTTTTGAAGGTGCGATCAAGGAGAAATGGGTCACAAACCCTACCTGTTTTTACAAACCGTGGCTTATCTATCAGATAACATATTATAGCTCTACTTTAGTAATCACTACAATTATCAAAGAGTTCAATAAGTGAACAAAGTGTTAGATTTAGATAGACTAGCACTTAAATTAAGGTTTTTGACCTAATTTTTTGCAAAACAGTTATGTTATCTATTTTTAGTAAATCAAATCCAACTTTTCAGGATCTAAAGAATTTTGTAAATGATATAAAGCCTAAGACTTATTTTGAAGCAAGGGTTCGACTTTAGAGACTTTTAGACCCTTATTGTTATCAACCTTCTCATATTATTCATCATTTAATATAAACTCTTTTGCCATTATATGTTCAGCTTCCATATATTTTATGTTCTATACTTGTGCTTGAATGTTGATTCAGGTTTATTCTTTTTATCTAATGCCAGATAGTTGTCGCACCATCTATGTGTTGATGATTTGAATTGCAAGTATTCTCCCTTGTTATGATTACCCATTCATATGTGATTGTTTTATGTATGAATCTGCCAGCATAGTAATTCCTCCATTTAATCATGTTATTATCAACCCTTTGAACATTGGTGGTTAGAAGCCTTATCTTTTGATTGAGTTTTATGCATGTCTTGGGAGAGTGAGGTCTTGTAGGTCATCTAACTTGATCCATTTAAAAAAACCATTAAAAACATTTAAGTTACCTGGCATCCCTGAGCTGAAACCTAGAGGAGTTTCCTAGAGTGATAACAAATTGCCATCGTTGTCGGGGAGAGGAGATTGAAGCTTAGCTTCCCTGGGAGACGACATAGATCCTACTTTCATGATAGACAAAGTCTGGACACTATTCTAGTAGTAATCATCTATCTGGAGACTCCATTGGAATAAGGAGGCTTCAAGAAGACCAAGTACCAAAGCAAACCCTCAAGGGCCACGAGTAACACCTGTTTCAGATCTAGAAGAGATCCTAAGAAGAGCTAGGGCTTCACTAAGGCAGACCTCCAAAGTTGGAAGGGAAGCTACATCAAGTATTTCAAGAGGTATTTCTGTTGTTATATCAAATAGACCTCCATTTCAATCTCCTTCTGCTGAAACATATAATTCTCAGGCATTTATAATTGAATCAGAAAATTTTAGGGTTGAGGAATCTTCAAGCACTGTTTCTTGTGTAGATCCAATCCCTGGTGACTCCACTGAGAGAAATCTACCACGAATACTTTCTTAGCTACCACCCACACCAGTGGTATCTCTTTCTATCCTTTCCATACCCACATCAAATATGGCTGCCCCTCTAACCAAAATGGAAAGGATCCTTGTTGCCATATAGGCCCCTCTGAATTTTCCTAACCCCCTCTTTATTATTCCTATTGGAGATTATCTCAAATACATGCCTAAGTTTAATGGGGAGGGATATTTCACAGCTAAAGAACACTTAGATGCCTTCTACAGTTATGCTGAGAATATAAACATTGAACAAGAGATTGTGTGGACTAGGGTTTTTGTGCAAAGTCTAGATGGTCAGGCTAGAAAATGGTTCAAAGAGTTTCCTGCTGGATCAATAGCAGGAATTGAAGACCTAGATGACATATTTTTTAAGCATTGGGGAGAGAAAAGAGACCACCTTTACTATACCACTGAGTTTAGCAATCTAAAGAGAGAGAATGGTGAGTCTGTTTCTAACTTCACCAAAAGATTTAACAAGATGTTCAGCAAGATCCCTGCTGAGATCAAACCAACTGACACTTCAGCCAAAATCACCTATACCAATGCCTTTGATTCAGAATTTTGTGTTCTTCTTAGAGAAAGAAGACCAGCTTCTCTGTCACTCATGCAAGATGCCGCACTTGAAGTTGAGTGAAATATCGTTGCATCTCAGAAGGTTAAAGGAAAAATTGACAGGAAGAAGCAACCCTCAGATCCTCTAGGGGCTTCTTCATCAGAGAACAAAATAGATAAAATGGCCAAAATGTTGGACAATCTAACAACTGAAATGTCTAGACTTAAATACCGAGGGAAAATACTTGTGAGGGGTAAAGGGCCAAATGATTTTGCTAACAGAAACCCTAATTTTGTCCCTTACGAAAGAAACAACCCACCAGCTCAGATCCTTTAAAGGGATAGGAATCAAGATTAGGATCAAAGAATCAGAGCTCATTTTTAGAATGTTGTACCAGAAGAAGAACCAAAGTTCACTCAAGAAGAAGGAGAGGTAGAAAACAATATCAATTGTTGGAGACATTTACCACCTTACACACTCATTTTGGTCAATTTGGCCTAGTTACACCACTATCCTAATTTTTATTGACTTAATTAACATCAAAGGAGCACTAGATGACATCAGCTAGATCACATCCATGCCTACCTTCAGTCAAGGAGGCTAACTTAGCCTTCTCCCACATTCGGGGAGGCTGACTGGAGCACTCCGAGGGTGATCTGAATGTCATTAATGCACCATATTGCTAACTGATGGTTACAATCAGTTAAACGGAGCAGTGAAGGTGCCCTCCATCATTAAATTGATTATTTAATGAACTGGAGTCAACAAAGGCGCCTCCAACCACTTCTGATGTTCAGTTACACTTCAATTAACCTCATCGGGGTTCATTGGAGTCATTGAAGCGCTACCACTTGTTGGTTGGCTTGCTGTGACATGTGTCTGACCTAATTTCAGTTAGAATCGGTCATTTATTGCACTCTGACTTCAATTAGGGCTCAGTTGATTCATATAGGGTTTTGATCAGTGGTTAACTTGAGTGTTGACTATGGCTTACATTCAGTTAAGCTAGACTCACTCATTCAAATCGAATGACCTCCTTGGTAATTCAAATTTCTTTGTCATTCATGCTTGTAGCATGACATTGTATTGTATTACTCATTCTTTGTGTGAATATACAGAGAGGCTACTCATTTTGTAGCACTATTACACCATTTTCATGCCTTATTGTTATTAATCTTTGATGAGACTGTGTTTTGGTACCTAGATTACTGTGACATATTAATATCAACTGTATGGAGGATGTAGTAGATATCTCTTTCTTGACACAAGTAGACTATGAGGAATCCCTCATGAATGAACAGATCATGGAATAATCTCTATATCAGGCAGATGATCAAGAAGGTTATAATTTGAGATCCATAATTGTTGCTCCTATGAAGAAGAGTCTTGCCCCCACAAAGCAGCCTGCCCCTTAGGCTAGGAATATTGTTGCTCCTGCAAAGAACATGAATGTTCCTCCAAAGCAATATCAAAATCCATTACAGCCATCAACCCATGATCCTATTCAGCTCAAAGCCACACCACAAGAGGTAAGATCTTCTGACAAATTATCCTATGCTTTCAATATTGAGTCAGAAATCTAGAAGTTAAAAATCCCTTTACCCTTGATAGAGTCGATGAAGAATGATTCCCTCAAGTCATCCATACTGAAATCTCTTCAGCCAAGGACACCCATAGATGTTGACTTTGTGAATTTGCAAGATGATAAGCCCACAGTAATCCTAGGCCCTATGATTAAGGAATTGGATGAGTCTTGCTCACCTTTCTACATATATTTGAACATCCATGATAAAATCCTTCACAACTGTTTGCTAGACTCAGGAGATTCCCATAACCTAATGCCAAAAGCAGTGATGGATGAGCTTGGCCTCAGCATTACAAAACCCTACCATGATTTGTTCTCATTTGACTGTAGAAAGGTCAAATTTGGGATATCACTGAACCCAAAGAAGTCTCAATTTGAACTCAGTGAGGGAAAAATCCTAAGTCACATAGTTTCAGCTAAAGGTGTGAAGATTGATCCTATTCGAGTTGAAGCTATCCAAAAGTTGTCCATACCTAGGTCAAAAAGGGATATTCAGTCATTTCTGGGTAAGATAAATTTTGTCAGGAGGTTTATCCCAAAGTTTTCTGAGTTGGTAAATCACATAACCTCTATGTTGAGGAAGGAAGCTTAAATAAAATGGACAGAGCAAGCAAGAAGCTCTTTGGAAGACATCAAGAAGGCTATCATGGAATCTCCAACTCTGATTAGTCCAGACTACACCAAGGGTTTCTACATTTTCTCCTTTGCATCCTATGACATAGTGGCAGCAGTGCTATTACAGAAAGATGATGAAGGCATTGATCACCCAATTGCATTCTTCAGCAAGACATTGAGGGATGTTGAACTGAAGTATGATCCTATTGAAAAGTAGGCTTATGCTCTCATCAAGTCATTGAAAGCCTTCAGGATTTACATAGGCTACATGCAAAGGTCCTTGCCTATGTCCCTTCAGCTGCTATAAAGGATGTATTGACCTAGCCTAACATTGATGGAAAGAGAGCTAAATGGATTGCCAAGATTATTGAGTTTGACATAGAAGTAAATCCCACCAAGCTAGTGAAAGGCCAAGGTCTAGCTAAACTCATGGCTAAAGAAAATTGTGATCTTTTGGGAATGAATTTCATTTGTATAACTTCAACTATGCTGCAGACAGAGATAGCAGCAAAGGCAGTTCCAGAGGAGAATGACAGTCAACAAGTAGCTAAGAACTTGTCCTCATGTGGGTGGTACTCAGGTTTTATTCATTTCCTGCAAAATTTAGAAGTTCCCCCTGGACTTACTCTAAATCAGGCAAAGGATCTTAATCTTAAGACTGTTAAATTTTGTCTAATATATAAATTGTTGTATTGGAAAGATCTGTCTGGTGTTTTGCTGATATGCTTAGATAAAGAAGAGTCAGTTCAGGTCATGCATCAGTTTCATTCAAGCACATGTGGAGGCCATCATTACTGGAAGACCACAGCCCACAAGATTCTGAGGGCTGGGTACTATTGGCCTGTTCTTTTCTCTAATGTGTGTACCTTTGTGAGAGCCTGTGATAAGTTCCAAAGATTCATAGGGAAGTAGCAACTCAGATCCTTACCCCTTAGACCTATTGTAGTGAATGGTCCTTTCCAATAGTGGGGTCTTGATTTCATAGGTGAATTTAATCCTTCATCAAATGGTCAGCACAAATGGATTCTAGTAGCCACGGACTATTTCACCAAGTGGATAGAGGCAGTCCCTACAAGGAATGCCACTCACCAGGTCATCATGAGGTTTTTATATGAGAATATCTTTATCGAGTTTGGATGCCCAGTAAGGATAGTGACTGATAATGCACCAGCTTTCAAAGCTGGGGAATTGGTTAACATGTGTGATTCAATGGGAATTCAGTTGGTGCATTCCACTTCCTATTACCATCAAGGCAATGGCCTTGCTGAGTCATCCAATAAAATCCTAGTCACGATCATCAGAAAACTATTGGAGAATAATCAGAAAAGATAGGATTCTAAGCTAAATTTTGCTCTATGGGCTGATAGAGTGACTGATAAGAGATCCGTAAGGACTTCTCCTTTCACGTTGGTTTATGGTACTGAGGCCATTTTTCCCATTCAGCTGATTCTACCAGTTGCAAAATTCTTTCAAGAGGAGCAAGATGAACCAAATGACATGGTGAGGAGGATGCTTGATTTGGTGGAGTTGTAGCAAGTCATGGAATAGGTGATGGAAAGGTCAAAAGCTCATCAAAAGAAGATCAAGATTATTTTTGACAAAAGGGAAAATATGGACAACTTTCAGGTTGGATATTGGGTCCTCAAATGGGATACTGTCAAGAAAGACAAGGGAAAGCATGGAAAGTTTGACTCTCTGAGGATAGGCCCTTTTGTGATAGCTTAGGTGCAACAAAACAACACCTTCAAATTGCAAAATCTGGAAGGAGAGGAGGTGTTTGATGGCCTAGTAAATGGGCATTTTCTGAAACTCTATTTCATCTGATGCTTTAAGGCCTTCTTATTGTAAAAATTATATAGTTGGTTGTTTTTGTTTTTTACAAAATAAACTCCATGCCCAATGGAACAGTAGAATATAGGTTTAATTCTTATTTTTCAAGAAAGGCATTTTGGTCTACGGTTTGTGGGACCTCACAGGGAGGTTCCCATCCCCGAGTAAGAGCCAATGTTATCTCCTAAATAAATAAATTTTCAATAGGTCAAACTCAGACAATTTATTTTTTCATAGTAGTGAAGATGTCAGGTTATATTATGAAAGATGTTTGGGTGGTTAACAAAATTGGAATGCCTGGTGTTTTGTTTTTCAAGATATTTGAAATTTTAGCTCTCGGTGGCTTAGGTGAACTTTTCAACAGTTCATTAGCCACTGAAAATCCCAACTTTCGGTAGCTAATGATTTGGACTCAGGACTGCGTTAACCACCGAAATCCTGTTGAGTTCGTTTTTATAAAATTTTGGAAAGGGGGATTTTGGTCACTTGGGAAAACTTACCAATAGTTCATTAGGCACTGAAAAGCCTAGGTTTCGGTAGCTTAGAAATTGGTCCAAGAATACATTAACCACCGAAAGCTCATTAACTATGTTTTTGGATAAATTTTGGAAAGGAAGCTTTCGGTGGCTTGGGCGAACGTGCCAACAGTTCGTTAGCCATCAAAAATCCTAGATTTTGGTATCTTGCAAATTAGACCCAAGATTCCCTTAACTGCCAAAAAGGCCAAAAGAGGAAAAACGGTTAGCTTATCCATCGAAATCAAACGTTGCCAGCATGAGGCACGTCATGATCTAGCACTTAGCCACCGAAAAGACTGGGGGACTACAGAAAATCATAAGTTTGTGAATAAAAAGGTCATTATTCATCTGAAGTGACTGACAGAGACCAAAACCCTAGCCTACCCTCCATATGTCCCACGACTGCAGTTTAACCACCACGAAACATGAAGTGCCAGTTAAAAATAATTGTTGTGCTCGCTATCGCGTGGTTCTCACCAGAGTTTTCCATGATTGTGGTCAAGTACCAATCGACTAATTAAACCCTCAAAATCAACACCATATCCTCAGTACACTCCACATTTATCTGCATGCATCCTCACTTCTCTAGACCACCCCTGAAACCAGCGCGCTAATGCCATTTATAGAATTCGAATTTTGATTTTTGCGAGTACTAGAAGCACAGTCCAGAGATGAAGAAAGGAGGAGGACCTGCCCTCAGACAGGAGTTAGGTGACATTATCTATCTTGAGTCACATCCAAAATTATTTCAGTTCTTCAAAGATGTAGGCTGTTACAAGTTCTATGAGAAAATCAAGGGTTCCCACCAGCAAGTGGCAGAAGCCTTTTCTCTTTCTTTTGATGGCTCTAAGGCATTGATAGGCAAGGAAGAGTTCTAGGTTGATGAAACCCTAATAGCAGAAGTTGCAAAACTCCCAAGAACTGGGGATAAATGGTTCAAGACCACCATTACTAAGGATGTGGAATTCAATTCCTACTTAAATCCTGAACACAAAAACGTGGTATGGAAGAAAAGTGTCCCATCCACCTAGCTTGAGGAGAAGTTGCACAGTTATTGAAAGAAATCTTGGTTTATATAACCTGTGAAGGCAGGTATACCAGGGTGATGATATATCACTTTAAATTGATGAATAATTTTATAGTTAGAAGCCCTTTAAACCTACCTTTCTACGTCCACAAGAGCCTAACCAAGATGGCCCACCAGGTCAAATCCCAACCCACCCACATCGTAGGGAGGTTATCTCACCATGGTCTGATAAAGCTCATTGTCCAAGAAATGATGCAAATAAAAAACATGGCATGGACATATTTCTTATTTTGGAATGAGTATGAAACATGCTTACAGCCAAAAGACAAAGGAAAGTCCCCTTCAAAGAAATCCACCACTCCCAGGAGTGGAAAGAGGAAGAGGAGGGCTATCTCACCAGTGATAATGGATCAGCCTTCCCCAACTTCTAAAACCAACCAAGCCAAAATAAATATGGACTTCAATGCAAAGGAGAAGGAGGCCCCAACACAAAGTAAAAATGTACTCAACTTGCCTTATTCAGACTTTGAGGATCAAGAGGAACAAGAGGATAACCTAGCAGAACAGTCTCAAGAAAGGATAGAGGAGTTTCCATCATCCACACCAAAAGAAGACCAGGGTGAATCAGTGGAAGAGGATTTCTCTAGAAAACCCAGTTCACAGAGAGTCAACCAGTTGTCAAAGAAAGTATATGAACTAGAGGTCTTAGAGAGAGAGATAAAAAGAACTAATGCAATATTAACCAAGAAAAACATTCAATTGAATAATTCCCTACTAGAAATGAAAGGGAGGTATTTCCTGCTGCAAAAAAGGAATCTGAGGTTTATGAAGGACAACACTAGGCTCTACAGGATGATCAGACTATTGAGGTTGTAGATGAATAATTCCAACCCTAACTCTCAAACTCACTTTGCACTGGAAATCCTAGCAGAGGTAGCAGCAAGTTTTCAGGATCATGAGGCAACTCATGATGCTGCTACTCTGTCAAACCCTAGGAAAATTGAAGAAATACCAGAAGGACAGAGGTAAAAGTTGTAAAAGAATGATTAAAAGGCTGATTAAAATTTTGCAGAAATATAGCCTTCGATGGCTTAGGCATACGCAACAACTATTCATTAGCCACCGAAATCAGATCTTTCGGCAAATTATAGACCCAGGATTCTACGTCCTTAACCACCGAAAGCAAAAAAGGGTGCAGAAAGATATGTTTACACACAGAACCAGTTTTAGCGGATACAAACACCTTAGGGGTGAATTATGAAGCTGAAAATTGATGAAAAGCACCAGTGGAGGACGTCTGTTCCAGTTTTGAAGGTGCGATCAAGGAGAAATGGGTCACAACCCCTACCTATTTTTACAAACCGTGACTTATCTGTCAGATAACATATTATAGCTCTACTTCAGTGATCACTACAGTTATCAAAGAGTTCAATAAGTGAACAAAGTGTTAGAGTTAGATAGACTAGCACTTAAATTAGGGTTTTTGACCTAAATTTTTGCAAAACATTTATGTTATCTATTTTTAGTAAACCAGATCCAAATTTTTAGGATCTAAAGAATTTTGTAAAGGCTATAAAGCCTAAGACTTATTTTGAAGCAAGGGTTTGACTTTGGAGACTTTTACACCCTTATTTTTATCAATATTTTCATGTTATTCATCATTTAATATAAGCTCTTTTTCCATTATATGTTCAGCTTCCATATCTTTTCTATTCTGTACTTGTGCTTGAATGTCTGATTCAGGTTTATTCTTTTTATCTAATGCTAGATATCTATCATCCTATCTATGTGTTGATGAGTTGAATTGCAAGTATTCTCTGTTGTTATGATTAGCCATTCATATGTGATTGTTTTATGTATGAATCTGCCAGCATAGTAAGTTCTCCATTTATTAACCTTATTATCAACCCTCTAAACATTGGCGGTTAGAAGCCTTATCTTTTGATTGAGTTTTATGCATGTATTGGGAGAGTGAGGTCTTGTAGGTCATCTGAATTGATCCATTTAGAAAAACCATTAAAAACATTTAAGTTACTAGGAATCCTTGAGCTACAACCTAGAGGATTTTCCTGGAGTGATAGCAAATTGGCGTCATTGCTGGGGAGAGGAGATTGAAGCTCAGCTTCCTTGGGAGAGGACATAGATCCTACTTTGATGATAAACAAAGTATGGACACTATTCTAGTTGTAATCATCTATCTGGTGACTCCATTAAAATAAGGTGGCTTCAAGAAGACCAAGTACCAGAGAAAACCCTCAAGGGCCAACAGTAACACCTATTTCAGATCCAAAAGAGATTCTAAGAAGAGCTAGGGCTTCACTAAGATAGACCTCCAGAGCTGCAAGGGAAGCTAGATCAGGTATTTCTGATGTTATATCAAATAGACCTCCATTTAAATCTCCTTCTGCTGAAACATATAATTTTCAGGAATTTATAATTGAATCAGAAAATTTTAGGGTTGAGGAATATTCAAGCACTGCTGCTTGTGTAGATCCAATCCCTAGAAACTCCACTGAGATAAATCCACCCTGAATACTTTCTCAGCTACCACCCACACAAGAAGTATCTATTTCTGTCCTTTCCATACCCACATCAAATATGGCTGCTCCTCTAACCAAAATGGAAAGGATCCTTGTTGCCAGATACGCCCTCTGAATTTCCCTAACCCCCTCTTTGTTATGCCTACTGGAGATTATCTCAATCACATGCCTAAGTTTACAAGGGAGGGATATTTCACAGCTGAATAATACTTAGAATCCTTCTACAGGTATGCTGAGAATATAAACATTGAACAAGAGGATGTGTGGACTAGGGTTTTTGTGCAAAGTCTAGATGGTCAGGCTAGGAAATGGTTCAAAGAGTTTTCTTTTGGATCAATAGCAGGCATTGAAGCACTATATGACATATTTTTGAAGCATTGGGGAGAGAGAAGAGACCACCTTTACTATATCACTGAGTTTAGCAATCTGGAGAGAGAGAGAATGGTGAGTTTGTTTCTAACTTCACCAAAATATTTAACAAGATGTTCAGCAAGATCCTTGCTGAGATCAAACCAACTGACACGTCAGCCAAAATCACCTATGCCAATGCCTTTGATTCATAATTTTGTCTTCTTCTCAGAGAAAGAAGATCAGCTTCTATTTCACTCATGCAAGATGCTTCCCTTTAAGTTGAGTCAAATATCGTTGCATCTCAGAAGGTTAAAGGAAAATTTGACAAGAAGAAGCAACCCTTGGATCCTCTAGGGGCTTCTTCATCAGAGAAAAAAATAGAGAAAATGGCCAAAATGTTGGACAGTCTGACAGCTGCAATGTCTAGACTTAAAGACCGAGGGAAAATACTTGTGAGGGGCAAAGGGCCAAATGATTTTGCTAACAGAAACCCTAATTTTTTCCCTTACAGAAGAAACAACCCACCATCTTGAATCCTTCAAAGGGATAGGAATCAAGCTAAGTATCAAAGAATCAGAGCTCCTTTTCAGAATAATGTACTAGAAGAAGAACCATAGTTAACTCAAGAAGAAGGAGAGGAAGAAGACAATATCAACTATATGGAGGATGAAGTAGGTCTCTCTTTCCTGACACAAGCAGACTATGGGAAGCCCTCATGAATGAACAGATCATGGAAGAATCTCTGTATCAGGAAAATGATCAAGAAGGTTATAATTTGAGATCCAAAATTGTTGCTCCTATGAAGAAGATTCCTGCACCTACAAAGTAGCCTACTCCTCAGGATACGAAGATTGATCGTCCTACAAATAAGATGATTGTTCCTCCAAAGCAACAACAAAATCCATTACATCCATCAACCCATGATCCTATTCAGCTCAAAGCCACACCAAAAGAGGTAAGATATTCTGACAAATTATCCTAAGCTTTCAATCTTGAGTCAGAAATTCAGAAGTTAAAAATCCTTTTTCCCTTGAAAGAGATGATGAAGAATGATGCCTTCAAGTCATCCATACTGAGATCTCTTCATCCAAGGACACGCATAGATGCTGAATTTGTGAATTTGCGAGATGATAAGCCCACAATAATCCTAGGCCCTATGATTGAAGAGATGGATGAGTCTTTCCCAACTTTCTACATATATTTGAACATCCATGATAAAAACTTCACCACTGTTTGCTGGACTCATGAGCTTCCCATAACCTAATGCCAAAAGGAGTGATGGATGAGCTTGGCCTTAGCATTACAAAATCCTGCCATGATCTGTTCTCATTTGACTCCAGGAAGGTCAAATGCCTGGGCCTCATCAAAGACCTTGTCATAAATCTCTCCCAACTTCCTTCAAAAAGTATAGTGATGGACATAGTAGTGGCTGACATCCTACCTAAGTTTGGCCTCCTTTTGTCTCGCTCATGGAGTAAAAGGCTGGGTGGTACCCTTTAGATGGACCTTACATATGCTACAATACCAATGTTTGGAGGGGAGACCAAGAGACTCTACAGGGAGAACCAATTCACCTACATCATCAGTAATGCCAAGAACTCTGTAAAGCATCCCATCTATTTGGTAGAAATAGACTTTGGGGCATGCATCCTGCAGATAGATTATTCCCAGTGAACATCCATGCAGCTTACAAAGCCTACTTATCAGCCACCTGAGGAAGTGACCACCTTTGTCTGGAGCATGTTTTTTGATGGGGTCGGTACTCAAGTCTCAACAGGTGCAGGAATAGTCATGATTTCTCCTTCAAAGGAGACTATAGATTTGTCTTATAAGCTAGATTTCAAGACTGCGAACAACATAGCAGAATATGAGGCGTTGCTGCTAGGAGTGAAGGCTACCAAAGAAATGGGAATCATGTACATGAAGATATTTGGAGATGCATATCTCATCATACAGCAGGTGAACAATAATTTTCAAGCAAAGAATGTCAGATTGAAGGCATACAGAGATGAGGTATGGAAACTCAAGGAATCTTTCATGTTTTTTGAACTCTCATATATACCTACAGCTATGAACCATCTGGCTAATTCCCTTACTGTCTCTGCAAATCTATTTGCTCCCCCTTTACCTCCTAAGCTAAGCTATGGTATCCAAGTCAAGTACAGGCCATCCCTGCCTGATAATGTAAAATTTTGGAAGGTTTTTTAGAATGATGATGAGCTTAGTAAATTCCTCCAGGTAGTAGATGAATTTTCTGATATGCATATTGATCAAGAAAACCTAAATATGGAAGAATCTCAGAGGCTCAAGTTAAAAGATAAAGTAGGTGATCATAACATTGTTCAGTTGCCTAGTAATTATATACCTCAGGATCTGGTACCCCTGGAAGAGCTCTTTGATCATAATGATGTCCCTTTTAAACCTGTCAAAAAGAAGAAAGATCCTGTTTTCCAAGAGCAAAACATAGGTAGCCAGATTCATCCAAAACACATAAATTTGTCCACTAAGTTTACTGTTGATCAGAGGTCAAAAATTTTTAGTCTGATGAAAGAGTTTGCTAATATATTTTCCTGAGAATACAGTGACCTGAAAACCTATGACCCTATTATCATCCAACACAAGATTCCCCTGGAGAAGGACATCGTCCCTTTCAAATAGAAGTTGAGATCCATCAGTCCTATTCTACTGCCTGTTATCGAAAAAGAAATCCAAAAGCTCCTTAAATTCAAAATCATAATTCCCCTCAGGCATTCCAAATGGATTCAAAATTTAGTGGTGGTAAGTAAGAAGAATGGGGAGATTAGGTTATGTGTGGATTTCAGAAACCTAAACAAATGCTCCAAGAAAGATAACTATCCACTACCGAAGATGGAACATCTGTTGCAAAGAGTCTCAAGGGCTAGTGTCATGTCATTCCTAGATGGTTTCTCTGGATACAACCAAGTTGCTGTGCACCTTGATGACCAAGAAAAAACTGCATTTACCACTCCCTGGGGCACCTTCATGTATGCCAAAAATCCATTTGGGCTGATGAATGCTGGGGCCACTTTTCAGAGAGCCATGGACATAGATTTTGTGGGATTGAAAGGAAAATTTGTTCTCATATACCTTGATGACCTCACTGTTTACTCTAACAGCCATGAAGAACATTTACAGCACTTGAGGAGGGTGTTTATGAAACGTAGAAAATTTGGGATATCACTGAACCCGAAGAAGTCTCAATTTGTGCTCAGTGAGGGAAAACTCCTACGTCACATAGTTTCAGCTGAAGGTGTTAAGATTGATCCTGTTCAAGTTGAAGCAATCAAAAATTTGTCCATACCTAGGTCAAAAAGAGATATTCAGTCATTTCTGGGTAAGATAAATTTTGTCAGGAGGTTTATCCCAAACTTTTCTGAGTTGGTAAAGCACATAACCTCTATGTTGAGGAAGGAATTTGAAATCAAATGGACAGAGCAATCAAGAAGCTCTTTTGAAGACATCAAGAAGGCTATCATGGAATCTCCCACTGTGATTAGTCCAGACTACACCAAGGTTTTCTACATTTTATCCTTTGCATCCTATGACACAGTGGCAGCAGTGTTGTTACAGAAAGATGGCGAAGGATTTGATCACCCAATTGCATTTTTTAGCAAGACACTGAGAGATGTTTAACTCAAGCATGATCCTATTTAGAAGTAGGCTTATGCTCTCATCAAGTCATTGAAATCCTTCAAGATTTACATTCTACATGCAAAGCCCCTTTCCTATGTCCATTCAGCTGTTATAAAGGATGTATTGACCCAGCCTGACATTGATGGAAAGAGAGCTAAATGGATTGCCAAGATTATTGAGTTTGACATAGAAGTAAATCCCACCAAGATAGTGAAAGGCCAAGGTCTAGCTAAACTCATGGCTAAAGAAAATTGTGATCTATTGGGAATGAATTTCATTTGTATAACTTCAGCTAACCTGCAGACAGAGATAATAGCAGCAGATGCAGGCTGTTACAGGCTCTGTGAGAAAATCAAGGGTTCCCACGAGTAAGTGGCAGAATCCTTTGCTCTTTATTTTGATGGCTCTAAGGCATTGATAGGCAAGGAAGAGTTCCAGGTTGATGAAACCCTAATAGCAGAAGTTGCAGAACTCCCAAGGACTACGAAGAAATGGTTCAAGACCACAATTACTAAGGATGTGGAATTCAGGTCCTACTTAAATCCTGAACAAAAAAACATGGTATGGAAGAAAATTATTCCATACACTTGGCTTGAGGAGAAGTGGAAGTAGTTATTGAAAGCAATCTTGGTTTATATAACCTGTGAAGGAAGGTATAACAAGGTGATGATATATCACTTTAAATTTATGAATCATTTTATAGGCATAAGCCCTTTAAACCTACATTTCTACCTCCACAAGAGTCTAACCAAGATGCCCCACCAGGTCAAAGCCCAAACCACCAAGATCGTAGGGAGGTTATCTCACCATGGTCTAATAAAGCTCATTGTCCAAGAATTGTTGCAAAGAAGAAACATGGCGTGGATATATTTCTTATTCTAGAATGAGTTTGAAACACTTACAGCCAGAAGACAAAGGAAATTCCCCTTCAAAGAAATCCACCACTCCCAGGAGTGGAAAGAGGAAGAGGAGGGCTATCCCACCAGTGACAGTGGATCATCCTTCTCCAACTTCTAAAACCAACCAAGCCAAAAGAAACCTGGACTTCAGTGGAAAGGAGAAGGAGGCCCCAGCACAAGGTAAAAATGTACTCAACTTGCCTTACTCAGATCTAAGGATCAAGAGGAACAAGAGGATAACCTAGCAGAACAGTCTGAAGAAAGGATAGAGGAGTTTCGATCACCCACACCAAAAGAAGACCAAGGTGAACCAGTGGAAGAGGCTTCCTCTAGAAAAACCATTAAAAACCATTAGAAGAGGCTTCCTCTAGGTCATCTAACTTGATCCATTTAGAAAAACCATTAAAAACATTTAAGTTACCAGGCATCCTCGAGCTGCAACCTATAGGAGTTTCCTGGAGTGATAACACACTATATTATCATATCTAGGAACCACTTTGACATTGTGTTCTATGAAAAAGTTCCCAAACATATCCCATACTTCATTCCTGTAAGATCTCATTCTGGGATGCTTAGTTTGATAACTATCATTCACCTTATTTATCACAAGTTTTGAATCTCCAAAAACTTGGAGTCATTTAGCTCCCAAATCTTTCAGTGCATGCAACCCAGCAACAAAGCCTCATATTCTGCTACATTATTAGTACAATCAAAGTTCAACTTGTAAGAAAAAGCTTTAAAATCTCTAATAGGGGAAATTATATATACACCAGCACCAGCGCCCACTTTAGCCACCGACCCATCAAAATACATAGTCCATACCCCTTCTTCCTTTTGCTTTCTTTCCAATGTTTCATGAAAATTCATCGCCTTTTTATCCTTTTGACCTTTATTTGGCACAACAACCTTTGAATTACAACGAGAAACAGCATTGAAGAAAACAGATGACCCTAATTCTGTATCAATAGCATAAATATGATGAACTCATGGCTGATTTGGACTCCTAACAACATATGGTGATCTTTTTTCACTATAAAGTTTCTCATTTTCATTAAGAACACAAATTGTATCATAAGACATATCCATTTGCAAACTTCCTTTTAACTTTGAAGTCCAAGATCTCAACAACAAAACACCAAATTTGGGAGGGATATCAGCCACAACAACATCCATGACCACAATTTTAGATGGTAATTTAGCCAAGGATAATACCATGTCCTTTATCAAACCCAAACATTTCAGCCTTTTGGAATCAAAAGAATACAAATCTTTGTAAGGCCTTGTAATCTCTAACCCCAAACTTTCTACCACTCCTTTAGGCATCAAATTTTGTGAAGCACCTGAATCTAACATAGCATTATGCAACACCATGTCATGCACATTTAAGCTCGTATTAAAAGGTGGTACTTCCTCATTATCCACATCATCAATATTAGACCCCAAAACAATGGTAGGATTCTCAGCTACCACTTCCAAAATATCTGGATGAGCCTCTCCCTGATTTTTTACCATTTTTGTTATTGTGTCCCTATACTCCTGATTTCTGAGCAGTTCATTGAAAGGAATTGAAATCTTCAATTTTGCAATTTCACTTTGTAGATTAAAAATGGAAGAAATTTTATCTACCTCCATGGGTGTTCTTTGTTTTAATTCTTTTATTTTTTCAGTTCTATTTTCAACCTCTTTATGTACAACAGGTTCCTTTTTTTTCATTTTTTTCTGTATTTATCTGACTACTGGAAGGTTTATTTGGATTTAACCTTCCTTTATTCACAATAAAATATCTACTTCTCAGTTTGATCTTTTTTACATCATCTAAAGCATGCATATATTTTGATACTGTTCCAAATCCTCCTCAAAATCTCTATTATCATCCTCCTGTGCAAACATACTGTGTTCCTCCTCAGTCGGATAGATTTCAGAATCTAAATCACCAAAATGATGAATGTGATCTTCAATAGACTCTGCACCATCCTCATCAGCAACATAATTTTCAAGGAAAGGTGGTCTTATTTGTTGATCTTCTTGGTTTCTTGGATTCCTCATATCTGTTTGTCTATTATGTGGAATTGGAGGAGGAATAGGCCTTCTAAAGTTAGGGTTTCTAATCTGGAGTTCATTTTGTTCTTGGTTCACTGGCCTAGTATCCATAGTCAGCCTATCCATTAACTTTTCCATTATTTTCAACATCATTTCAAATTTTACATCATTAGATGAAGAAGCAGAAGAGGTGGAGGGCATAGTTTCTTCTCTACCTTTCCTCCTATCAACATCTACTCTTTGTTTTATCTTTACACATGCCATCATATTGGATTCTACTTCCAAGGCATCTGTAAACATAACAGGAAGACTAGCTGATTTTCTTTCCCTCAACAACAATGCAAAGTCATTATCAAAGGCTTCTACATAATGAAGTTTAGCAGCACCAAGTGAAGGCTTAATATCAGCAATTATTGAATTATAGACTCTCATGAATCTACTGGAAAAGTCATGGACTGACTCAAAACCCCCCTTTTTAAGATTATTGTACTAAGACGGGACTTGTAATGGACTCTACTTATCGTCCCATCTCTCCAAGAAGGAAATTTTAAAAGCATCAAAGTTTCCAATAGACCAAGCAGGTAAATATTTATACCACTTTTTGGCTTCCCTAGACAAGCTATATGCAAACAGCCTCATCTTGACATCCTCATAATCAACTTCTTCCAAATCTATAAAGTCATCAAATTTTCCAACATGATATTTTGCAATGACATTTCCTTCTCCATAATACAATGAAATCCTCTGGGCATAATTTAAGGGAAGGTCATGTAACGCCGTAGGATATTCCAATGGAGGAAACCTAGTTGCAGCCATTGGTCTAGGTGGATTCGGAGTAAGTGGTAAAGGTTGAACAACTGGAGGATTCTGAATAGTTTGGGGAATGTGAGGCTGAAATTTTTGGACAACAAGAATAGTTTTTTTTTCTGTTTTTACTGGAGTTTGTAGGTCCTGCCACAAAGAATCAAGAAGATATGATTCTAACCTACTTGGGTTAATTTCAACTTTCTTTAGGTCAGATTCAGATTTTGATTTTAACAATAATCTTTCAACACTAGTTTTCCACTCAGATTCTTGTATACTGTGAAAATATTGAGAAGATGATGCACCAAACTGAGAACTATTTATTTTTTCTTTATCTTTATTTCTAAGCAATATTTCTAGATCTTCAACACTTTGCAAAGTTTCAGTATTAGGATTACATATTGTATTTCTTTCCTAAAATCCAGGATGTCCTTTTGTAATACTATTTAAAATGAATGTGAAGTCACCAGGGCAAATGTACAACCTTCTTTTGAATGTGGAAACTTATGCTTGCCCACAAAATTTCTTTCTTGAAACTTTGCAATCCTTGTCATTCTTCCCAGGGATGATATGCACTTTCATTCCCCGGCAACAGCGCCTGTTGCCACCTAATACACACTTTATGACACGGGGAAGTCTCCAACCCGCTTTGTGTGTCCTCGGGGGCAAGTTAGAGTTGGGGACCACTGTCACCACAGTCTATCAACTCCTCCGTTTAGGCCAAATCCCAACAGAGCCAAGGGGGGTAGTCCCTACATGAAGGTTTATTAACAATTTAGTTAAAGGGATTTTATTTTATTAAGGTTACAAAGTTACAAGATCAGTGCCTAGATTAAATGGAGTCAAAAGATTACAAGTTACAAACTTACAAAAGAATTAAGAATGATTATCCACAGTTGTCTAAGCTAACCAAGATTTACAATATTAACAATATGAACAATGTAAATGAATTAAACAATATGAACAAGTGCTAAAGAATGGTTAAACAAATATACAATGATACCTGAAAGAAACAAGATATACACCGGATGAACAAGTTATTATATCAAAGATCAAACAACAGATTGCTTTCAAGTTACAAGATTAAACAATGTTTTACTCAAGCATGCCACAGTACTTTAAAGATGTTATACTTGAAAGTGCAAGGTACTGAAATGAAATTGAGATGCTTGCAAGATGTACTTGTAAAATGAAACCCTTGAAAAGCAAGGACTTTGAAGCAAATACAGAAACTCAAATGTGGGTAAGATGTTTTGCAATGTCTCTTGGTTCGTTTTAATAAATTTTATTAAAGTTGAAGTCTTTGATTAAGTTTTAGATCCGGTGGTGTGACTACCCCAATCTAGTATTTCTCAAGTCAAAGAGGGAATACTGGTGCGCTCAAAACAGTGGAAACAAGTCCACCTGTAGCTCTCAGGTCAAACCCCAATGCCCCGGTGCTCAACAAGGAGGACGTAGAACGCCTAGAGACCCCCCACGGTCTTCTACTCCAAATAGCTTCCGAGGTCACTGTTTTTAATCAACCGAAAAAATAGCAAGATGGATTCCTATTAAACTAAAGCCCCCAAACCCCTCCGTTTTTCATACCCTTGATCCGAGTTCCCTAAAGGGAGATAACGGAGGGCAGAGGATACACGGACGGATGTTAGGTTGTATATTCCTTTAAAACAGTAAACTAGGTGACAGAAAGTAAAGATCTAACTAAATGCTTTGTTTGAAAAAGAAATGCTTGAAACTAAACTAATCTAAACAAAATATACTAACCACACATCAATCTCCCTAAAAGAGAAGGTGGGTAAAAAAAAAGGCTGGAAAAATATTAGATCTACTTGAAAATGAAAGCACAACTACTTATCTACTTCCTAGATCTACTTCCTACCTAATTACAATATGATTACAAATTACTTTGAAAGCTTTTAGAGAATACCCATGAGGAGATTCTCCCGAGGCTTACAAATAGCTAGAAAATAGAGTAAGAAGATAAGAGGTTGAACCCTTTTGAAACTGGTTGCAATTTGAGGTGTTTTAGATGTGATTTGGGAATAACATCCCCTTGTAAATTGTAAAACCTGCTAAAAACCAGCAAGCAAAGCTTGCTGAAAAATGACAGGAAACTCAAAAGGAAGTTAGAAAATGTTAGTATAAAAATACAGAAATTTTACAGTAAAAATCTGGGTTTTAAAATATCAGAAAATTGAATATTAGAGGGCTGAAAATTGCATTTCCAGCCACCTAAAACACAGTAAGAAATCAGATCTAAAATATATCATAAAAATATAACATGGATCTATTGAAGGAAACTAGATTTTGCTACTAAACAATAACAAAACTACTAGTTCCTAAAACAGAAAACAAGATTAGAGATTAGGGCCCTGGAGGGAGAACTTTTCCAAGCTTGGATTCCTGCAAAGAGTTTAACTAAAGCTGCAAAACTCACACATAGAGATGAGAACACCATAAATCATGCAAAAACCTTTGCAAAATCTTACAATAATAATCACAAGTGCAAATAGAAAAACTTCTACCTACAAGTCTCTCCAAAAAAACCTTTGTGGAGAGCTTCCATGATAAATAATGCAACAATAACCAACCATAAACAGTTACCTCACTCTTCAAGCCACAAGATGGGTGCACCAACAAATGTATCCTCCAAATATTGATGTATTATAAACCCCAATAAGGCAACAACATTACAATAGCCAAAAAAAACTTGAGAGAGAAGAATAGAGAAGAGAGGGAGAAGAGAGTATTTTGGCAGCATAACCATGCTCCAAAGAATGATCATAAAATGAGAGGAGAGGCCTCTCTTTTATAGTTGAAAAGATCTCAAACCCACTCCCAAATCAAGGGTCCAAAACATAGATCTAAACTCTAGCTCTTCTCCACCCTTAGATCTAGGTTTGTTGACTTTGCAAGCCATCCACCAATCATAAGCAAGGGTGTCTTTTCAAATCAATGGTCAAAAAGATAGATCCATGTCACAATAAAGCTTAACCCTTAGATCTAGGGTTTCCATGACTCAAGTGGGGCCCCCTTTTGACTCAAATTTTAATTTTTATTATTTTAATTTTTTATTGTTTTAATTTTTTATCTTTTATTTTTTATATTTTATTTAATCTTTTATTTTTTATCTTTTATTTTATATTTTTATTCTTTTATTTTTAAAATTTCTATATTTTTATTCTTTTATTTTTTATCTTTTATCCTTTATTTATTTATTTATTTTTATCTTTTATTTTTTATTTTTTATCTGGGGCTTCCTTTGACTCAAATTTTGATTTTTATTATTTTTAATTTTTAATCTTTTATTTTTTATCTTTTATTAAGACAAGAGGGGCACCCTACTTGGGAATTCTTCAAGAAAATATTTTGACCATGGGGGGTGTTAACACCTGTATTTAGCAAAGCAGAAATAAGACCGTGGTGGAGGTAATATTATGTTGTTTAGATACTTTGGTTTAAGGATATAATGTAAAGGTGGGATGATAACCAAAAGGTCAGCCAAGTTAGTAAAGATCCTAGGCCGTGATGAAAGAGGAGAGCAAATCAACGGCTGGTATTCCCTCCGCTCTTCGAAACATGCGAGGAGGATAGGACAGGTTCGGGATTTTAACCAGCGGCACAGATCAAAGGTTATAAATTTGTCCTAAGCAGATCCACGGCTCACATCTAATCCGCCTTGTGGAAGCACGAGTTAGTTAAGGAAATGGAGGCTGGCGGAATCATGTATACTCCTCTCGATCCGACAGTGGAGGGGCGAAATCGGGTCACATCAATGCATGGGATTGATTCCGTAACTGGAACCTGCACGACGGATAAGCCGAAAGCGTCCAGTGAAATGTGTGTGTGGTGATTAATCCGACGGCCGAGGATCAGAGATGAAGTGGATCGACGGTCATTATGGTTTCCGGGGGATGAACCTGCACGTGGGATAATCCCGAACCACCCAGCGGAACTCGTTATATGATGCTTGATCCAACAGTTGGAGATCAAAGCATAATAGATCAACAATTGCTATAAACTCCGGGAGGTGAAATTGCGCGAGAGATAAGTCCGAGGCTGCCAGCGGAATTGGGAGATGTCGACAGATCTGACGGCTGACAAATGCCGGGCAATCACATCAACGGCTGGAAAGGATTCCGAAAGATGAACGTGCACGGCAAATAACCCCGGATTTCCCAGCGGAATCGGGTACGTGGCGGATGATCCGACGGTGCGTGGTTAAAGGCATATCGCATCGACTGCTGGGGATAATTCCGCTGATCAAATTTGCTCGGAGGTTAAAGCGAAGGAGCCCAGCGGAATTTGGTAAATGCCACATGATCCAACGGCCCACCGGTAAAGGTATGTCAGATCGACGGATGTGGATGATTCCGGGACTCAGAGTTGCACGATGGTTAAAGTCAAAGGGCTCAGCGGAATGTGGGACGTGGCGTTTGATCCGACGGTGAAGGAGGAAGTACGTCACATCTACGGTCATGAGCGATTCCGGGAGGGAGACTTGCACGGTGTTTATCGCCAAGACGCCCGACGGAAAAAGATACGTGGCATGCGATCTGAGGGCCAGAAAATTGCAAAGAATAGATCAACGGTTGGTAATGAATCCGGAGGAGAAAGACGCGCGGCTGATAGCAGATGGTGGTTGCGGAAAGTAAATGATCATCCACATGGCGAATTGTGGTAGGATCCAGGGATAAAAGCGGCCTATAAAAGTAACTTTGACCCACATCATTGTTATTTTATTCGTTGGGAACGGGCGAAAAGGACTGGTCTATCTGTCGGCTTCCATTTGTCAGTGCCCAGCTTCTATTCGTCAGGTACAGACACGCTCCGGGCACGCGCCTCCACAGTAAACCAGGTAAAACTGAAACCTCAGTAACTCTGTAATTCCCCTTCTCAAAGTTACCAGTGTGAAATTCAGTAATGGACCAGGAAAAAGAAGCTCAAATGTCGGGTCAAGTCGTAGATGATAGAGAAGAATTCTTAGTAGACAGGGATAGGAATGTATGCGACCCCTTCCTCTCTGTGGAAAGCGTGTATGTTAGCAAAGAGAGATTATGGCATTACCATTCGCGAGGGAACGATGTGTTGAACGTGTGCAAGTCCTTCTTGTACTATTTCGCCATTGAGCAAACCCTCCATTTCCCAGAGTTCGCAGACTGGTGTGCTGTGAATTATTCTCCGTCTCAAAGAATAATTGTCAGTCGGTCTGCGTCCAAAGTATTATGTAGAGTCGATGCTGCGGTCATTCGAGAAATCCTTAGTTTGCCGAAAAATTACCCAGATAGTCGGGAAGTGATAAATGAGTCAATCCTAGTCGAATTGTACAAGAAGTGCGAAGCCGAAACCCGCTGTAAATTCCTGTCGAGTGTTTTAAAGGATGGTCAGTCTTTAGATGGTGTATTCATGCCCTACCCTGTGCATATTTTCAAGAGTGAAGTTCAATTGGTCATTTCCTTGGTATGTCAAGTACTAGGCCTAGATGAGGATTATCGTGTGGACGAGGTCGTTCTCGGATTTTTGTTGAGAATGAGTTCCCCTGTTTCTGAGTCTCAGTCAACCCCAGTTTTTAATTTAGACGAATACCTGGCTGAAGCAATTCATCTTCAGCTAAGCGAGTTCCCCAAGGTCCGGTTTTTCAGGTTCCAGACTTATTTGCTTAATATGCTAGTATGTTCCAATATCTCTGAGTTGAAGTTTCTGAGTACTCTATGCTCTTCTGATCTACCAAAACAAATCAGCATGCTCGAATTTTCCAATTTGATCATGTCTGAGATGTACAAAATGTTGTTCAATAAAGAATTACCCCATGTCCTGGATGAAATGAAGAGCTTAATGCAGTCTTCACCAGAGGATCGGGTTGGAGACTGGTTTTTGTACAGGGATTATACCGTGTTGAGAATATATGGCTTCACTGGGCAGCCTTATAGGCTACCTTCTTTCTTGACCCCGAGAATCTTCGCATTGGAATTCATGAGACAGAGATTGTTGTCTAAGGAGGAACATTTTTGTGCTTTCAAGAAGTCTTCGAACATCAAGTTTCCGTTTAAGGTTGGCACCTTCATTTTTAAAAGCAAGGGTGCCTTGGTTTTTGTAGAAAAGTTGCTGGAAAATATGGATTTTATGAAAGAACCAAATGTGAATTATGACCCTCACCAAGTAATCTCATTGAGAAAGCAAGCTAACAGGAATAAGCCATTTGAACATCAAGATGTTGAGGGGTTAGCTGAAATGGCTAATTTACTGCAGTTTACCGACGAGTCAAGGTCCGATGAAGAGACACATCCTGCACCTGGTACAGCAATCCAAATCACAAAGGGTGTTAGTGTTGTGGTTAAGAGGAGTTTGTCCGATGCTGAGGATATGGAAGTGGACGAAGAGGCGTCCCATAAAAAGGCAAGGCTGCTCGGAGGAGGTGAGACTGTAGATGAAGAAGTGTCTGATGTTTTCAAAAAAGCTGC
>LPNX010977876.1:273644-330639 GCA_001517045.1 Pseudotsuga menziesii
AACCCCTACCGGTGATGACTTCTCTATTGTAAACATCCAGAAGCCATTAGCTGATTTTTCTGCAGATGACCTGTTGGTGTCTATGTCCCAAGTGAGTTTGAAGGAGGAAGCTATTAAGGAGTTGAAAGCCAAGAATGAAAAAGTAAAGTCCGAATTAACCAAGATAATTGAAAGTAGAAAACAGATCTTGCAGGACAAGAGTCAATTACAGAAAAAGCTCGAAGAGCTAAAAGAAAAATGCATTGGGAAAGGCCCTCTTCAGGGAGCGAAACATATTATTTGGGATACCCTGACTATAGAGATAACCAAGTTCCGGCATTACTTGAGTTTTATTGATGATTGTGTATACTGACAGAGTCAGCCCAACAAAGACTGAAAATGGTGAATGAACACATGGCAAGAAGATCCCTCACTACAGCTCAGAATACATTAAATTTTCTGAATTCACTGACACACCAAAAGCTGCACGACATGGGCATAAAGGACAGAATCTCAATAGCACTGTCGGCGAAGAAGATCATCCACAAACACCATTTAATGAAGATTGTCCAAGAGAAGTCAGAAGAACTGCTTATGCAAGTCACTAAGTTCAAACAAGAGTTTAAAGAGTTGTTCGAAGATGGAATGTCGTCCTTCTGGAACGAAGAAGGTAGGATGCTCCCGCCTGAACATTATCATCACCTGCTTGTCCGGGCTCGCATGGACCACTCGAAATTTAATAGCTTGGAGAAGAACCTGACAGGGCAAACCATTGTAGACATGTTAACAGAAGATTTCGAAGTCCTGCAGAAGTTCGTCGTTATCAGAGCCAGATTTCCCAGGAAATCTTATGAAGCATATATGGAGCTCAAGGTAGCTATTCGGGAGATGATGGAGTGTGAAACCCAAAGTTCGGAGCAGTGGAAAGCTGTAGAGCGGTTTGGGAAAACAAAGTATATTCTTCCCCCCTAGGAACAGGTGTCAGGTGTTGAAGAGCTGATGGGGCAAAGACGTGGAGCTGATGGGGCAAAGACGTGGAGCTGTTGGGACAAAGAAGTGGAACAGTTGGCCGAAAGTTTGTTATCCGGTTGATTTGTACTTAGTGATCTGTTAGGAATGGAGTTGTAACAACCTCCTAGTGGTGTAGGAATTCAGTTACAAACTCTAATTTACGCCGATCATTCTGTCATTGATCTGCTGGGGGAAAACTTATTGTTTTATCTATAAATTTGTATCTTTTTATGAGATGGGGGTTGGAACCCATCGAATGAAGTGATTTGTGGAGAACATATCGGTTTTATTTTAAATACCAAAAATGAATGCATGAGAGCTTTTTCAGAGATTCATGTGTCATTGATGTTGCAGTCCGTGCTTTCTTTCTTTGTGTGATTGTATTTTCCCCTGTGTAACACTCCATTTTGTTTTTTCTTCATATCTGGAACATAGTGTTTGATGACTAGAATTCATATGCTTATGCTCTATTCATCGTTTCAGGTATTATATGATTTTTTCTACTAAAGTTGATATAGAATTCGTCTTAGACGCTCTGTATTGATGGGCTGTTCCCTCGTCCTTTCTATTTCACCTTGATAAATGGAATGACTGCAATTATGTGATTATCTTGCCTTTGATAAGTCTTGTGAATACATCTTTGTGATCTTTTATATGTATATGACTCCATGCCCAATGGATATGTGATTGTTTCAACCGAACAAATAAATCTTTAAATATTGTTTACCATCTGGTCTTGTAAGAGTTGTATTGAGAGATCCCTCTCTGGAAGAAAATACCAATTTCTTCCTAAAGTGGTTTTGCTGTTACCTCGGGGTGTACGTTTTACAACCTGGGTACATTCTGAGTGCTAACAAACTGGCGTCATTGCCGGGGACGAAAGTGCATATCTGCCCCGGGAGAACGACAGAGATCAAGAGAGATTTATGTGGGCAAACAGGAATTTCGAAAAGAAAAGAAGGTTGTGTATTTGCCCTGGCGACTTCACTGTGAAATTGTTTCAGAATCCAAGAACGACATTTTGGCTTCAAGAAGACACACACGAGGTAACTCTGACACCGAAATTTTGAAAAGTTTTGAGAATCCGGAAAAGTTGTTTAAAAGAAAGAATAAAGAGAAGGTATATTTTCCTTTGTTCGGCCCATCATCACCACCAGATTCTCATATTAATCCAGCATGGGAAGTCAATATTGCGCAGACACCATTGAGGACTAGATCTGAACCCGACCTAAAAAATGTTGAGTCCAATCCTTGTAGATTGAGAGCTAGGTCTGAATCCGACCTCAAAAATATTAAGCCCAATCCCAGTAAGTTAGAGTCCTATTTGTTAGATTCCATCTGGAAAGACTTACGACAAACCTCCAAAGCTGAAACAACCACCTCTGAACATTCTCAAAGCACTGCAGTTCCTGTGAACCCACCCAAACCAATGGCTGCTAGATTTGCCCCTTTGCGTCTCCTTGTTGCGTTACATGATCTCCCCCAAAATTATTCTTAGAGGATATCTTTATTTGATGGGGAAGGGGATATAACCGCAAAACAACATGTTGCCAAGTTTGAAGACTTCATTGACTTGGAGGAAGTGGATTATCCTGATGTCAAAATGCGGTTATTTGCCCAAACTTTGTCTGGGAAGGCAAAAAAGTGGTTTAAGGACCTTCCACCTGGGTCTATTGTGAATTTTCAGGCTTTTCAGAATGCATTTTTGGATATATGGGATGATAAACTGAACCCTCTGCAGCTTTTATCTCAGTATAACGGTCTTAAGAAAGGGGGTTTTGAGTCTGTTCACGAATTCTCAAGTAGATTCATGAGGGCTTATAACTCTATCCCGGAAGATATAAAGCCTTCTCCTGCAGCTGCTAAACTGCACTATGCTGGAGCTTTTGATAATGATTTTGCATTCTCCTTGCGGGAGAGGAAATCAGCAACTCTTGTTACCATGTTTACTGATTCCCTAGAAGTGGAAGCCAACATGATGGCTAGTGGAAAGATCAAGCATAGAGATATGGATAGGAGGAGAAAAGAAGAAAATGTACCTTCTACTTCATCTTCTTCTGCAGATGTTAAATTTGAGATAATGCTGAAGACAATGGAGAAGTCGATGGATAAGTTAACCATGGATGCTAGGCCTCTCAATAGAGAGCAAGGGGATCCTTAGATCAGGAATCCAAACTTCAGAAGACCAAATCCCCCTGTTCCCCCCCAAAATAGACAGAGAGACCAGAGGAATCCAAGAAACCAAGAAGAACTACCCATCCGCCCACCTTTTCCTGAAAATTATGTTGGTGATGAAGAAGATCCCCCTGAAAATGAGATTCATCTGTTTGGAGAGCAGGATTCTGAAATATATCTTACTGAAGAGGAGCATAATATGTTTGCGCAGCAAGATGTAAATGAAGAATTTGAAAATGAACTGTATCAGAGGGGTTATTTACATGCAATGGATGATGTTCAAAGGAAAATGAGACTGAGAAATAGAGATGTCCCTATAAATAGAGGGAAGGCAAACCCAAATCAACCTTCCTCTAGTTCTTTGAATGGAGAAAAGGGGAAGGAAATACCAAAAGAGCCTTTTGTGAGTAGAGAGATTGACAATGATGTACAAAGGGATAAAATAATAAAATAGGCGACTCTGGTTGAGGTGGAAAAGATTAGTGCTGGTTTTAACCTACAAAATGAGCTGTCTAAACTAAAAATCTCTGTTCCATTTAATGAGTTATTGAGAAACACTGAATACAGAGATACTATCTCAAAAATGGTCAAAGACCAAGGTGAAGGGCAGTATGACATTTTAAATTTGAATGATGATAATCCTGTTATTTCATTTGGATCAAAGGCTGAAGATTTAGAAGGTGAAGAGGTGCCTCCTTTTTATTTAAGTCTAAATGTGCTTGACAAAGTGGTCCACAATGCCATGTTGGATTCCGGGGCATCACACAATCTGATGCCTAAAGGAGTGGTAGAAAGTTTAGTATTGGAGGTAACAAGGCCCTATAAAGATCTATACTCTTTTGATTCCAAAAGGGTAAAATGCCTGGGACTAATCAAGGACATGGTGGTAACCCTGAACAAACTACCTTCTAAGACCATAATCATGGATGTAGTAGTGGCAGACATCCCACCCAAATTTGGGGTATTGCTATCAAGATCGTGTACTTCCAAGCTGAAAGGTAGCTTGCAGATGGATATGTCATATGCTACCATTCCAGTTCCAGATGGGAGCAGAAGGTTGTATAGTGAAAAGAGAACTCCTTATGTGGTTAGCAGTCAAGATAAGCCCGAAGTTCATCATATATATGCTGTTGATACTGATTTGGGATCTTCCATTTTCTTTAATGATGCCGTCCCACATGATTTAGAAGCTGCATTGCAAAAGAAATCTGAAGAACAAGAGAAGTCCAAGGAGAATAAAGAAAAAGAAGTTTTGGAACAGCAAGCTCTGGAAGCAAAACAGAAAAAAGAAGGCCAATGGATCATGTATTTCGATGGATCTGTTGCAAAGGTTGGTGCTGGGGCTGGTGTCTACATCATTTCTCCTATTCATGATTTCAAAGCTTTGTCACACAAATTGCTGTTTGAATGCACTAATAATGTAGCAGAGTATGAGGCCCTGTTATTGGGGTTACATGCTTTGAAAGATCTGGGGGCTCAGAGGGTCAAGATCTTGGGAGATTCCGAGTTGGTGATAAACCAGGTAAATGAGAGTTATCAAACCAAGCATCCTCGGATGAGGGCTTACAGAAATGAAGTATGGGATATGCTTGGCAATTTCTTTACAGAGCATACAATTCAGGTGGTTCCCAGGGTTGACAATATGGTGGCTGATTCCTTAGCAGTATCTGCTGGAAAATTTGAGACACCAATGACCAGTCAGAAGGAATACCAAGTGGAGATTTTGAACAAACCTTCTATCCCTGACAATTACAAATACTGGTAGGTGTTCGAAGATGATATGCAGATCCGAAGATTTCTAGAGTTGTCAGGAGAGTTTGTGAATACTCATGTTGAAAATGAAAATGGTAATGATAGGACCCCTGAAGATGACGAAGCGGTTGAATCAGGAGAAGATGCTGAAAAGTTAAGGAAAACCTTGGGAGGTAAGGATATCATCCAGCTGAAAAATAATTTTATACCAAGAGGCCTGATCCCTTTAGAAAGGCTCTTTGATCAGAATGATGTTGCCAAGAATCCCAAAGTGAAACCGATTGGTGATGCAGTTGAAGATAAAAATATTGGCACTGAGGAAAATCCTAAAATCATAAAACTGTCCAAGAAGCTGCCTGAAAAGGAGAAAAAGGAGTATGTAAAGTTGATGAAAAAATATACAGATGTGTTTTCCTAGAGTTATGAAGACCTCAAAGAATATGATACATCTATCATACAGCACACTATACCTATAAATCCTGGAGAGAAACCTTTTAAACAGAAGCTCAGGAGGATCAACCCTAATTGCTCCCTGTCATTGAGAAGGAAATAAAGAAGTTATTTGATGCCAAGATCATTGTAACGCTCAGATTTTCTAAGTGGGTTGCTAATTTGGTCCCCGTCAGAAAGAAGAGTGGAGAGATAAGACTGTGCATAGATTTTCGCAATTTGAACAAGGTCTCCATGAAAGACAACTATCCTCTACCCAAGATGGATCACATGCTGCAGCAAGTGATGGGGGCTGAAAGGATTTCGATGCTGGATGGCTTTTCCGGGTATAACCAGATCAAAGTGTTACCAGAAGATCAGGAGAAGACTGCCTTTACTACACCATGGGGCACTTTTATGTATGCAAAGATGCCTTTTGGTTTAATGAATGCGGGAGCCACTTTCCAGCGAGCTATGGACATCGCTTTTGCAGGGGAAATTGGAGTTTTTGTGGTGATCTACATGGACGATATCACAGTCTACTCTAAGTCTGACAAAGAACATTTGCACCATCTTGAGAAGGTTTTCATGAAGTGTAGGAAATATGGTATATCTCTAAATCCTACGAAATCTAATTTCGCATTAGAGGAAGGAAAGCTGCTAGGCCATATAATATCCAAAGATGGCATAAAGATTGATCCTGAGAGAGTAAGTGCAATCCTGAAAGTGGGAGAGCCCAGAAGCAAAAAGGAGGTACAGTCATTTATGGGACAGGTAAATTTCCTAAGGAGATTTGTACCTAGCTTCGCTGAGATTTTGATGAATATTACTAATATGTTGAGAAAGGGTCATGAAATAAAGTGGAATGCAGAAGCTAAGGAGTCATTTTGGGAAATCAAGAAAGCAATTTCAGAAGCACCTATTTTGGTAAGTCCAAATTTTGCCAAAGAATTCTCAGTATTCTCGTATGCTTCGGAACATACTATAGCAGCCGTATTATTACAGAAAAATGATGAGAACCAGGAACAACCTATAGCTTTTTTCAGTAAAATACTTCGAGATGGAGAATTGAAATATAACATCATGGAAAAGCAAGCATATGCTTTAGTTAAAGCACTAAAGGATTTCAGAGTATATGTCTTGCATTCACATATAATTGCACATGTTCCGACCACTGCAGTAAAATCAATTTTGACTCAGCCAGACTCAGCCAGATCTTGATCTCCAATGAAATACAAATATGGTCTAAACTTATTAGCTTCTTTAATAATTTCATCCCAAATCATATGTTTGGCTCTCTCGGGCATATTTTATTATTTTCTGGAGCTTTTGGAGGCTCACGATTTCCTCAGAGAGGCACTATTTTTCTCTTAAAAAATTATATTATTTTTGGTGTGCCATGGAGACACACTATGAGAGTTAGTTAACACTCCCTGTATCCACTATGAGCTTTGTTTATTTTTTATTGAGTGGGATCCCCTCTCCTAGGGTGATTTGGTCCATTTATATATTATATTATTGTATTGATCCATATACTCTATATTGAGTTCATCTCAACCATTGATTAGAACATTTTAATCTTTTAATCTTAGCCACCCATTTGAAAAGTGGTTATGATTTTGGTTCTCTCACTCCTATTTAAGGGAGGGAGATTCTCATTGTAAAAGGGGTCTTTCGGTCTTGGATCTGGATAAGAGAAAAACCATTTTTTGTGGAAATTCTTGGATCTCCTTTGCATCTAGTGTTCTTCGATGGTGATTGGAAATTCTACTGCTTCCTAGAATTTGGGTATTTTTTGTGAGATCTATATTTTTTGGAAACATTGTTTTTTCTACAGGAGGGCGACTTCACTTAGGTGTTTTTGCAGGGCTTCCTCAAATCGCTTGTTTGGCATTGCTTGTATCAGGGGGTTTTCATTAGTATCATTGTTATCTATGATTTCATCTTGCTATTTTTCTGTGGCATCTGTTATTTTCTCTTGACGCATCAAATCTGATATGGTTGACACTTGTTGCGCGGGAGAGAGGGTGCACTGGCTTCCTTGGGAAAATTGTTTTACATAGAGGCTTCCTTCAAATATTTTCAAATTGATATATCTCATCATAAAGGCATCTACAAGGTTATCCAGGTAAGATCTACAGGTTATTTCTTTGTCTCTTGATCTCAATCTATTGGCATCTTCATTTTCATGTTAAAACCCTAAATATAAAAAATCAAAAAATATTATAGATCAAACCGCTTGATATTTTGGCAAACAATTTCTGGGTTTTGTAGATCAGGTCAAAACCTAAGTGGGTCTTCCTATAATTTTTGCTTAGGTGACTCCATTGGGTCAAAATCCCAAGGAAATGCTCTCTAAACCCTAACGCTACTCCTCATTTGGTCATTTTCTCTTACGATTTGATCTTGTTAGTGAGGCTCGGGTACTTTGATATTGTCATAAATTCTTTCAAGTCTATCCCATGGTACTAGGTAGCCCCAATCCTGTTTTTACACTACCTAGATTGTTCACGTTTCCCAAGGGAGTGGATATCATCATCTTTTGCTAGTACTTTGGTTCTGGATCTAGTAATAGACTCATAAGTCACTTGTATTTCAAACTTGGATTGATTTCATCCCTCATAAACCCCTGATCCAAGCGCTAATTCACCTTGTGACTTCATCCATAGATCTAGGGTTTACTTCACCTTACACCTTACGTACTTCAACTTCATTTGATTTGATCTGGTGTTTTGGTTTGATCTCTTATGTCGGGAGTAGATCTGGGTCTCCCCCATTGTTATATTCGGCTAAGACAACATCAAGTGAATATTTCCTCGAATGGCATGACAACCATCCATTTGGGAGTCGAGGTTATCTTGGGTCCACCTCTTTAGTTTCCCATCCCTCTTTCGTCTATCCTGGGTCCACCTCATAGAGGAAACTACAAGTTTGGTGATAAAATTTTGGCGTCGTTGCCGAGGAGGTAGAGGCTTCCCTTGGTTCATCTATTTTACCTTCGATGTTGTTGAGGCCTATAAAATTGCAGGTAACAACAGTAGGGATTCTCCCCAATAAACGTTCCCAACTAGCTCTTTACTGTTTGGTATGGGGAATCCGTCCGATTTACGGTCCGGCTACCATAGGTCAAGTAATAGTTAAAGCTTATTTTACCAGTCGCAGCCTGATCCACCATTTAATTGTATTTTTTAGTTTTATGTTTAGGTATGATATGCAAGTGCCTAGCTAAATGTAGTCGATAGAGATAATGAAGGGTGTCACAATGTGATGCACATGTTCTTACCTCTTGTCTTACCTCTCTCGCTTCTAAATCATAAACAAAGAAAACTAACTAAAACTATCTAACCTATCCCTAGGGAGAAACACGGTAATTAATAATGAGTAATTTATTGTATCACATGCATTTAGAATACTCTAGATAGTTGTTAATATTTTTGAATACACAAATAGAAATAGACAAATAAACAAAGAGATAGCTCATTGTTAATAAAAACCTTCATTACTCAGATATGATTGTGGAAATTTCACATAAATAAACAGGAGCACATTCATAAGATGAAAGAATTCATAAGTTAGAACGATCTCACAGCTCATAGAAACAAGCTAAAACAGAAATAGTTCACATCCAACCAGTCCATGTCAAGCATTTGAAAACCCACAGCACATTTTCCAACTGCAAATATAACTCTTTATTATAAGATGAAATAGTTCTTCTTACAATAACCTTGCACAAAATATTTTGAAAAAAGGTCCTTCTATACATAAATCTTTCCTATATTTATACAAAAAGTAAAACTCTTGAGTTTCCCTCGCTGCCTTTTGGGCTTCCCCTAACCTTTCCTTTAAAAAAATTTGTCCTTTAGCTTATGGACTCAAAGGACAATATATTATATCAAAAATGTTCTAAATAATCCAACTAAGATGGCTCAGCTTGTTCATTCATAAATTTCCTCCATGCATTGGCATATGCTGCTATGTTTTCAAAACCAAAAGGTTCTAGAAATCTGATAGTAATTTCATGCTTAGCAGCCTAAGCTTTTATACCCTCAACTCTTTCCAGAATCATGTGAAGTTGGTGTTCCAGTAAGTGACTGCTAACTGCTGCATGTGCTATTTCATTCTTAAGCACCTCTTCGTCTAATTTATTCACTAGCTGGATAATTTGTTTGTCTTCACTACATCATTCCTATAATTGCTTCAAAAATATCTCATGCTCCGGCAACACCTCTAATATCCTGCTAGCAGAAATATGACATTGATTGTACATTAGGAGGACTCTTCTACATGTAGAAATAATAGATCAATGCTATGTGCAATGATGCTAAGAAGAAGCACAGGAAATAGATCTTGCTACTAAGAATTCTCACAAGCATACAGAGGAAAAATAGAGAGAAGAAAAGATATTGAATCACATGAATGAAGAGATGAATATTGGTGTGTATCCTTCCATTGAATAATTATGAATAATAGTGTACATAAATAGTGCTTCCCTCATAGGAAAGTCGAATTGTATGGATAAAGCACTTGCTAAATCTATCAAGGACCTCACGAGTTGGCAAAAGCATGAGTGAGTTGTCAAGGAGATGGAAATAACATGCTAATCCTAGAAAATGGAGAAAAACTAATGGAGGATGGGTTGGAAACAAAAGCTCCCAATTTCCTAGTTGACTAGTTTTATCTTATCCATAGAAAAGCAGGAAAAAGCAGAAAAAGCAAAATCTGTTGTAAGGTCCTGTATACTAATTCTAGATCAAACCCAAAATCAGAAATAAATCATTCCTAGGATATAGATGGCATGCATTGACTTTAAGGTGCAAGTGGATGCCAACTAATCAAGCTAGTGGGTGAATAATTAATCAAATAATGATTAATTATTTTATCCTAAGTTGTGAGTGGGTTTAATATATTCCAACACTACAGAATTCTGCACATGCATTCTTCATCTTCCTCACTGTCTTTACTAGCTCTTCTACTGCTTTTCTAGCAAACTCAATCAGCTCATATTCTAGCTTTATCGTCTCCAGGTATTTGGGAGGTACATCTGTAGGAGGATCCTTACTTGCTTCCACCCGTGTCACTCTTCCCTATAGAGTTTCTAAGATGTCCTATGTCCTGTCCAAGAAATAAGAAGTTGTATTTATAATTTCTTCCAAACTAATTTCTATATGTTGAACCTTAAACCTCTCCTCCACCATCTGAAGCTGCATTTGCTGAATCTTATTCCTGAGCATAAGAGCATGCTTATTTAAAGGTTCAACATCAGTTTCCTGCTCCATAGCTGTCTTCAATGAAACTTTTAGTGAATTCTTTTGATTTTCCAGGGCTACTATCTGAGTTTCATACAGCTTGGCTTTCCCTTCTGCAGTGGTTCTTTGTACTTCTAGTTCTGTTACTTTATCTTCTAACTTCCCCTTTTCCTTATTCAACTCTTCAACTGATAGCCTCAGAGTATCTCTTTCGGCTTCCAAAACCTAATATCCTTGTTGTAGTTTCCCAAAATCTGCCAAGGTGGCCTAGGATTCTTTTTCTATATTTCCTGTAGATATCACCAAAGCATCTGTATCTGCCTATAGAGTCTGACACTCTGCCTTGGATAGCTTAACTTCACTGATCATATCTTCATATTTTCTCTTCAAGCTCTGACTTTCACTTCTCTCCTTTTTAAGGTCTCTTTTAACTGTGCGACCTTCTTCTAGGACTGATCAAGATCCGTCATTATTCTATCCACATTATCTCCAGTGGCTAAGGATAGGGATACTCCAGCTCTTCCCATTAAATGCAGATCTTTGTTGGTCCCGTGAACCACTGTCTTATCAGTCACCATCACTCCTGGTTTACCTCTAGTGTTCACCTTTTTCTCTGTTCTTTTAACAATCCTCTTTTGTACCTTTTTATAGTAAATGGTGTTCATATAGGGCACTTATTGTCCTTCTGTAGGAAAAAAGGGAATTAGTTCAATTCCAGATACTGTCCGAGGATTTTCTCCTATTGTACTACTAGATGGAACAACAGTTTCGAATGGATCAGCATCGGACTGAGTCTGTCCTTGATCAGTAGGGTCTTGTTCTTCTTGTGTCTTTGTTCTTGATTCTTCCACTGCCTTTTCTGCTTGCTCTTTTTCCTTATTAGTGTCTTCTAACCTCAATCCTTCACTTTATTTCTGCCTTCTCAGTATTTCTTCTTCCTCCTTTCTTTTCTTTTCTTCTTCTATCTTCTTTGTCGCTTCTTCAGTTGTCTTCTTCTTTTCTTCTTCTTCAGCTCACAACCAGTTCCCTGCTTCTTGCACTAACCTGTGAGCTTCTTCCTGCCTTCTCTTTGCTACATCTTCTTTCTGCCTTTTGATTTTATCAGCAGCTTTTCCCTTTCCACCCACAGTAGTTATATTTTGTTTGAATCTTTTTCTTAAAGTTGTCATGTTTTTAGCATTCTGGAAGATCTCTTCATCTTTATCCCAGAAACTTGTATACTCGAAATGTACTCCAGCTGCTGTGCAATAATCAGCAACTTTATCCTCAGAGTCATTCCTACGGAAATTCATTTCACTGAAGTGAAAATACTCTAACTCCTTAACAAACTCCGCTGTAGTTTTTACCCTAGAAAATTTGTAATTTCCTACAAAAAAGGGGACTACAAGATATACTGACTTCTTCTGCTCAAAAATTAAATTCCCCACTCCATCAATGTACAACTATCTCATAGCCTCTTTATGGATCACATAGTCTGTAGCATACTTAGGTAGGAGGAAAGGGGCTCTTGTACCATTCTTAAATATACATTAGAGGGAATTTGAGGTCAAAAATGGGCCTCCTAAGAGATGTACTACAAAAATATAAGATATATTAAAATATTATGAGTTAGGAGTTTTATGGGGTAGGTATATATGACAACTCACCTCCTACACTATTTTTTATGCACAATATAAATAACCATGGTTGAGTTACTTTTCTAAATTGACTAAAAATAAAATTAATAAAATAACTCTACAATGATGTGACTAAGATTCATTGTAAATTCCCAAAAAATTATTGTCCTTTAGCATTTATTTGTCTTGAACTTAAAAATAAAATTAAACAAAAATGAATTTAATTTATATGCATAAACATATTTTTTTTCATATAAATATCATTCATGAATTTAATTTATTTTAAAAGTACAAGATTATATATATATATATAGATATATAGATATATAGATATATAGATATATATATTAGTTTGACATTATGATATTAAATACAATTGAGTGAATATATAATTTAAAATTAAAAAACATGAAAATGACAATATATTATTTTATGAAAAAATGTGAAAAGACATTTTTATGAATTATGAGTACTTTACTTGAAAATGACAATAATATTATTTTATGAGAAAGTGAATTGTGAGTACTTTACTTGAAAATAACAATAATATTATTTTATGAAAAAGTGTGAAATGACTTTTATTGTGAGTACTTCACTTTATGACTTAAAAGTACTTGTACCACTACCTTGGTTAACTATGGGTTTTCATCCACCATAGAAAATGTGACAAATAAGCATTCTTAACTCATGCAATGCCACCTCAACCATGGGGGATGATGTCATCTACTAGAATGTAATTGGTTGATTTTTATAGTACATTTTGGTCCTTTTGAGGCCCATTTTTTACCTCAAATTCTCTCTAATGAGCCTTCTTCTGTCAAATAATAGTTTCCATTGTTTTGCACAACTTCCAAGGATTCCTCTGACATACAATTACATTCTACCAAGAAAATTCATGTATACAATGGCATCATGAAGTTTTCACAAATCTCCTTGTAATGGCTACTGGACGGATTCCCCATACCAAACAATAGCGAGCTAATTAGACTCGTTTATTGGGGAGAATCCCTATTGTTGTTGCCTGCGATTTTTCAGGCCTGAACAGGTGTCTGTGAATGTACTTACATCTTTTATCATTCATATCACATCCGATCTAATATCAGTGATTGCATTTTATATGTTTAAATATTTACAATCACTACATGAATTTCACTTACCTCTCCTACGACATCATCCGTTGGTGAACACGACAATTCATTCACCTGGCGACTCCACAATGTGAATCCAATGAGAAGCGAACCCTTCACATAAATCATAATGAATTCAAATGTATTATTAAGACACATGAAGGAATTAAATGAAAACATAAATGAAGCTAAAAGGAAAATAAACAAAACGGATAAATGGAGGTCAGATTCTTGGTATGAGGATGATCTTGACCATGATTATGGGTATGAGTCTAATTATAGAAATCCTTATGGTACCCACCAATTCCCTTTCCCGCGCTATAAGGAATGCCTAACAATCTCTAGTGAGCCGATGAGCAAGTATCGAACCCAACCAAAGCCAAGAGTGACTGATTCTAGGATGTTCAACTATGGTTTGATCATTTAGCACCATAATCCATCATTGGGTATGACATGTTCATAGATCTATTAATAGATAAGTGGGGTAGGAACACTGATAATTATTTAGAGTGTAAATATAGCAATGATTGTGCAGTTGATTGGTGTTAGCCCCTTTAGGTGATGCAAATCAATTTCTAATTTTTCAATCCACCCTCCCATCCCAGCTTTTGAAGTCTTTTTGAATGGTGTCCTGCGAAATTTTTAGTACAGAATCTCAAAAGTTCCAAGTCATCAATGGTAAAACATTTCATCTCCTTTCATCCTTGGTGCATAATGCTTTCAATGTTGCTAATTTTTTTTATTGGGTGATTGAAAAGCTCTATAAAGACCAATTCCATATTTTCTAGTTTTTTAAACAACAAATGGGGTTAATCTCAATTTCTAGTTTATTAATCTCTAATCTGTCCCTATTTTGTTTCACCATTGATCATAATGTCAGTATGATTGAGTGTGCTAATCAAAAAGATGAGGGAAACTATGATGGCCTAGGAGGGATGAATCATGTATCATATTCTTTTCTTTCATCAAATTTAAACTTGCATAAATTTTATGATCATGTTGATCTATGGATGGAAGAAGTTTGCAACAATCAATCTCATCCCTGGCATGATTTCATCTCTCTTTATCCTTCTTTGATTTTCAAACAACAAGTTATAATGGCTTCAATTTTCATTCACATTACTTACAAGCCATCTTTGACTTGTTGTATCATTAACAGTAAAGAAAGCTCAATAGATTCATTCAGCAAGTGGTTGCATTGGATTTATGATTTTACTTAACACTTGTCTAAATTGGTTAGAGTATATATGACCTGAATAACCCTATTTTGGGAAGTGGTTTAGCTATTAGTCTAGCACCGCTTGTCTTTTTCCTGAAGCTTCTTTTCAAAGCTCCTAGTGTAGTCTTGAGTTTTAGCCATTGTACCTGCACAATAAAATCAAACTTTTCTAAAACATTATGGTTATAGATTAGATTTGATTTCTTCTTTTAAGTTTCAGTACTTTATTTTATCCACACCGTCTTCTGACGACTGGTCTGTAAGTTTTTTATAGCTCTCGACATTTTGTAGGTATTTGGTGATATTTTGGTAGCAGTTGCAGAGCTGGAATGATGGATCAAGGATGCAAGAAGCAGTGTGCGAGGACCAGAGATTCTGAGGTTCTCAAGTGCTCTATTCAGCAGAGCACTTGTCCCAGATGGAGTAGGATGTTACCACATATATAGTAGTCGGGATAACATATTCTATTTGAGTACACTTTTCAGCCAATTCCCTTACATATGAGATGTTGAGATGAGCATCTATTATGGATCATTATTTGATGGTGGACTATAGTACTCCTCCATGCCATGACTGAGTCTCAGGACACTCATATTTGAGGACTGATGTAGTCATTTAGCCATTTGTAGAGCAGTCAGTAGTGCCCAGAGTTGCATCAGTAGTTTTCATTGGACAGATGTTGGTTCAGATTAATGGTTTACATGTACATGACTCAGTAAATATTATCTTCTGTTATGGTTATAATTGCTTTTATATTCATTCTTGTGACATATATTAGCATCTAGTGTCATGATCTGGAGGTCATATAAATATGTGGACTTTGATATATTCATATTATGTATATATGTCCCTACTTAGACCTAGAAGTTCTTGACCCATACACATTGGTTTTACCCTCCTTATGGAGAATAGAGGTGATCATTCCCACCATACTTTGGCTTGCTAGTGTTGCTTTCATTGTTCACTATCTCTACCCATCCATTTCCTTCCAGTTATGTTTTCATCCTGACCTACTACTTGAATTGTGGCATGGAGGACCTTCGCCCACTAGATCCTCTATGTTGGACAAGATTTCTTGGTATTTGTCTCTAGGCTCTGAGTTGCCTAGGTTGTGTTGGATAAACCTGAAGCAAATAGCATTGCAATCAATACAATGTATTTGGAAATGAAATGAATATCTTATGAAAAATCCCATTCATGAAAAGTAGTGTTTTTAAACATACGTGAATGCAAGGAAAGCCTAATGAAATTGGCTTTGAAGTATATTCAAATGAATACCTTAAAACGTTCACCAAAAGTAGTGTTTTTAAACATACATGAATGCATGACGCCTCAATAATAAAAATTCGTGTAATAAATGCATGGACCAAGGCTATGGAAATTTGAAGGCCCAAAAACAAATGGTTCTTAACAAGATATATCTAAAGATTGCTGGCCTCATTTGTATTTGATTTTGATTGTGAGCATTTGTCTAGGTGAATAAGCACCTTTGAATGTAACTTATCCATTTGTGAGACACTATCATCCCTTGTGTTGTTTCTTGTCCTGCATATGCTAGAGTGAGTATCCCCTTTCCATATCCAAAGTGTCACAGTATCAAGTTGGTAGTCACCCTTTATCCTAACCATTTGATTTTTAGCCTTCACCCTTCACTAGCAAAATGATTACAACTATGAAGTGAGCATGGTCTTGAAAGTCTGGTCTTAGTTATAGTTAATGAATAAAACTCTATATTTGGTTGATAGATCGCCAGTGAAATGATTGCTAATTGTTATAATTTTTATTTGAATGATTTGTAGACCATGTCTTAACCTTTAAACACTTGCATCATATGGATGTTAGCCTGGGTTATATTATTGATCATTTACAGATTATTATTTTATATGTCTGGGCATATTGGATATTATTCTTGATCATGCAGAGATTTGTAGGGTGTATGAGTATGCACCTTAGATGGATTTGGACTCCCTAATTCCAATAAGACAACTTATTTTCAGTACTGCGCAGTTACAGTGATGATCTGTCTTAATGTACCATTCTAGTGTAGTTTTTCCATGCTGAAGGGCCTGTCAGAGCAGAGAGATGGTTTGTGTGGTTCACCTAGGGAGCTGTATGAGAAGGGGGTGGTCTAGCCACTTGATTTTACAATATTTCCCCCCTTATAGAGATCCTGGTGAGCTCAATTTGAAAACGCTAGCACCCTAGGATTCAGTTTTGTCCATATCACGTTTCCCGAGGCAGATTAAAAATAATAAAAATGGCTACTGAGGAATTATATTTGGGACACTGAGGAAAGGAAATGGAATGGGATTAGTTTTGATGATGAGTGTGATGTCTTCCACTCCTTCTCCAGCAGTTTCAGCACTTGTATGGACCCACATCCATCTCTTGAGCATATTTTATTATTTCCTGGAGCTTTTAGAGACCCACGATTTCCTCAGAGAGGCACTATTTTGCACTTAAAAAATTATATTATTGTTATTGTGCCATGGGGACACACAAGGAGAGTTAGTTAACACTTCCTCGACCCACCATGAGATTTATTTATTTTTTATTGAGTGGGATCCCCTCTCCTAGGGTGATTTGGTCCATTTATATATTATATTATTGTATTGATACATGTGCTCTATGTTGAGCTCATCTCAACCGTTGATTAGAAAAATTTTATCTTTTAATATTAGCCACCCATTTCAAAAGTTGTTATGATTTTGGTTCTCTCACTCCTATTTAAAGAAGGGATATTCTCATTGTAAAAGGGGTCTTTGGCTCTTGGATCTAGATAAGAGAAAAACTACTTTTGTGGAAATTCTTGGATCTCCTTTGCATCTGGTGTTCTTCGATGGTGATTGGAAAGTCTATTGCTTCCTATAATTTGGGTATTTGCTGTGAGATCTATATTTTTTGGAAACTTTGTTTTGTCTACAGGAGGGCGACTTCGCTTGGGAGTTTTTGCAAGGTTTCCTCAACTTGCTTGTTTGGAAAAGATTATATCGAGGGGTTTTCATTATTATCATTGTGTTCTGTGATTTCATCTTGCTATTTTTTTGTAGCATCTGTTCTTGGCTTCCTTGGGAAAATCGTTTTACATAGAGGCTTCCTTCAAATCTTCGCAAATTGATCGGGATGGCAGATAGAGTCATCATCAAGGAATCTAAAAGGTCATCCAGGTAAGATATATAGGTTATTTCTTCTTACCTTTATCTCAATCCATTGGCATATTCATTTTCATGTTAAAACCCTAAATATAAAAAATCTGAAATATTATAGATCAAACTGCTTGATATTTTGGCAAACCATTTCTGGGTTTTGTAGATCGAGTCAAACCCTAAGTGGGTCTTCCTAGATGTTTTACTTAGGTGAATCCATTGGTCCCAAATCCCAAGGAACTGCTCTATAAACCCCATACAAGGTTGGTGTTAGCACCTTTAGGTGATGCAAATCAATTTCTAATTTTTCAATCCACCCTCCCATCCCAGTTTTTGAAGTCTTTGTGTATGGTGTCCTGCGAAATTTTAGGTACAGAGTCTCAAAAGTAAATGTCATCTCCTTTCATCCTTGGTGCATAATTCTTTCAATGTTTCTAATTTCTTTGATTGAGTGATTGAAAATATCTTTAAAGACTAATTCCATATTTTCTAGTTTTTTAAACAACAAATGGGGTTAATCTCAATTTCTGGTTTATTGATCTCTAATATGTCCCTATTTTGTTTCACCATTGATCATAATGTCAGTATGATTGAGTGTGCTAATCAAAAAGATGAGGGAAACTACGATGGCCTAGGAGGGATGAATCATGTATCATACACTTTTCTTTCATCAAATTTAAACTTGCATAAATTTTATGCTCATGTTGATCTATGGATAGAAGAAGTTTGCAACAATCAATCTCATCCCTGGAATGATTTAATTTCTCTTTATCCTTCTTTGATTTTCAAGAAACAAGTTATAATGGCTTCAATTTTCATTCACATTACTTACAAGCCATCTTTGACTTGTTGTATCATTAACGGTAAAGAAAGCTCAATAGATTCATTAAGAAAGTGGTTGAATTGGATTTATGATTTTACTTAACACTTGTCTAAATTGGTTAGAGCAGGTACGACTTGAACAAGCCTCTTTTGGGAAGTAGTTTAGCTATTTAGTCTAGCACCGCTTGTCTTTTTCCTGAAGCTTTTTTAAAAGCTTCTAGTGTAGTCTTGAGTTTTAGCCACTGTACCTGCACAATAAAATCAATTTTTTCTAAAGCATTATGGTTATATATTAGATTTTCTTTCCGCTTTTAAGTTTCAATACTTTATTTTATCCACACTGTGTTCTGACAACCGGTCTGTAACTTTTTTATAGCTCTTGACATTTTGCAGGTAGTTGATGACATTTTGGTAGCAGTTGCAGAGCTGGAATGATGGATCAAGGATGCAAGAAGCAGAGTGCGAGGACCAGAGATTCTAAGGTTCTCAAGCGCTCTATTTAGCAGAGCACTTGTCCCAGATGGAGCCAGATGTTATCACATATATAGTATTCGGGATAACATATTCTATTTGAGTACACTTTTCAGCCAATTCCCTTACATATGAGATGTTGAGATGATCATCTATTATGGATCATTATTTGATGGTGGACTATAATCCTCTCCCATGCCATGAATGAGTCTCAGGACACTCATATTTGAGGACTAATGTAGTCATTTATCCATTTGTAGAGCATTCAGTAGTGCCCAGAGTTGCATCAGTAGTTTTCATTGGACAGATGTTGGTTCAGATTGATGGTTTACATGTACATGACTCAGTAAATATTATCTTGTGTTATGGTTATAATTGGTTTTATATTCATTCTTGTGACATGTCTTAGCATCTAGTGTCATGATCTGGAGGTCATATAAATATGTGAACTTGGATGTATTGATATTATGTATATATTTCCCTACCTAGACCTATAATTTCTTGACCCATACACATTGGTTTTATCCTCCTTATGGAGAATGGAGAATAGAGGTGATCATTCCCACCATACTTTGGCTTGCTAGTGTTGCTTTCATTGTTCACTATCTCTACCCATCCATTTCCTTCGAGTTATGTTTTCATCCCGACATACTACTTGACTTGTGGCATGGAGAACCTTCCCCCACTAGATCCTCTGTGTTGGACAAGATTTCCTGTTATTTGTCTCTCGGCTCTAAGTTGCCTAGGTTGTGTTGGATAAACCTGAAGCAAATAGCATTTCAATCAATACAATGTATTTGGAAATCAAATGAATATCTTATGAAAAATCCCATTCATGAAAAGTAGTGTTTTTAAACATACGTGAATGCAAGGCACGCCTAATGAATTTGGCTTTGAATTATATTCAAATGAATACCTTAAAACATTCATGAAAAGTAGTGTTTTTAAACATACATGAATGCATGAAGCCTCAATAATAAAAATCCGTGTAATAAATGCATGGACCAAGGGTATGGAAATTTGAAGGCCCAAAAAGAAATGGTTCTTAAAAAGATATATCTAAAGATTGCTGGCCTCATTTGTATTTGATTTTGATTGTGAGCATTTGTCTAGGTGAGTAAGCACCTCTGAACGTAACTTATCTATTTGTGAGACACTGTCAACCCCTGTGTTGTTTCTTGTCCTACATATGCTAGAGTGAGTATCCCCTTTCCATATCCAAAGTGTCATATTGTCAAGTTGGTAGTCACCCTTTATCCTAACCATTTGATTTTTAGCCTTCACCCTTCACTAGCAAAATGATTACAACTATGAAGTGAGCATGGTCTTGAATGTCTGGTCTCAATTATAGTTAATGAATAAAACTCTATATTTGGTTGATAGATCGCCAATGAAATTATTGCTACTTGTTATAATTTTTATTTGAATGATTTGTAGAGCATGTCTTAACCTTTAAACACTTGCAGCATATGGATGTTAGCCTGGGTTATATTATTGATCATTTACAGATTATTATTTTATCTGTCTAGGCATGTTGGATATTATTCTTGATCATGCAGAGATCTGTAGAGTGTATGAGTATGCACCTTAGATGGATTTGGACTCCCTGATTCCAATATGACAACTTGTTTTTAGTATTGGGCAGTTACAGATAATCTATCTCAGTGTACCATTCTAGTGTAGTTTTTCCATGATGAATGGCTTGTCAGAGCAGAGAGATGGTTTTTTTGGTTCACCTAGGGAGTTGTATGAGGAGAGGGTGGTCCAGCCACTTATTTTTACCATATTTATCCACTTCTAGAGAGCCTAGTGAGCTCAGTTTGACAACGCTGGCACCCTAGGATTCAGTTTTGGCCATATCATGTTTCCCGAGGCAAATTAAAAATAATAAAAATGGCTACTGAAGAATTAGATTTGGCATACTGAGGAAAGAAAATGGAATGGGATTAGTTTTGACGATGAGTGTGATGTCTTCCACTCCTTCGCCAGCAGTTTCAGCACTTGGATGGACCCACATCCATCTCTCGAGCATATTTTATTATTTTTTGGAGCTTTTAGAGGCTCATGATTTCCTCAAAGAGGCACTATTTTGCACTAAAAAAATTATATTATTGTTATTGTGACATGGGGACACACGAGTAGAATTAGTTAACACTCCCTCGACCCACCATGAGCTTTATTTATTTTTTATTAAGTGGGATCCCCTCACCCAAAGTGATTTGGTCCATTTATATATTATATTATTGTATTGATACATGTACTCTATGTTGAGATCATCTAAACTGTTGATTAGAACATTTTGATATTTTAATATTAGCCACCCATTTCAAAAGTTGTTATGATTTTGGTTCTCTCACTCCTATTTAAAGAAATGAGATTCTCATTGTAAAGGGGGTCTTGGGCTCTTAGATCTGGATAAGAGAAAAACTATTTTTGTGGAAATTCTTGGATCTCTTTTGCATCTGGTGTTCTTCAATGGTGATTGGAAACTCTATTACTTCCTAGAATTTGGGTATTTGTTGTGACATCTATATTTTTTGGAAACATTGTTTTGTCTACAAGAGGGCGACTTCACTTGGGCGTTTTTGCAGGGTTTCATCAACTTGCTTGTTTGGCATAGCTTGTATCGAGCGGTTTTCATTAGTATCATTGTGTTCTATGATTTCATCTTGCTATTTTTCTATAGCATATGTTCTTTCTCTTGACGTATCAAATCTGATATGGTTGACATTTGTTGTGCAAGAGAGAGGGCGCATTGGCTTACTTTGGAAAATCGTTTTACATGGAGGCTTCCTTCAAATCTTCTCAAATTGATCGGGACGGCAGAGAGAGTCATCATCAAGGCATCTACAAGGTTATCCAGGTAAGATCTACATGTTAGTTATTCTTACCTTGATCTCAATCCATGGGCATCTTCATTTTCATGTTAAAACCCTAAATATAAAAAATTAAAAAATATTATAGATCAAACCGCTTGATATTTTGGCAAGCCATTTCTAGGTTTTGCAGATCGGGTCAAACCCTAGGTGGGTCTTCCTAGATGTTTTGCTTAGGTGAATCCATTATGCCCAAATCCCAAGGCACTACTCTATAAACCCCATACAAGATTGGTGTTAGCACCTTTATGCGATACAAATCAATTTCTAAGTTTTCAATCCACCCACCCATCCCGGCTTTTGAAGTCTTTTTGTATGGTGTCCTACGAAATTTTTGGTACAGAGTCTCAAAAGTGCCAAGTGGTCAGTGGTAAAAAGTTTCATCTCCTTTTATCCTTGGTGCATAATGCTTTCAATGTTGCTAATTTTTTTGATTGGGTGATTGAAAAGCTCTATAAAGACCAATTCCATATTTTCTCATTTTTTAAACAACGAATGGGGTTAATCTCAATTTCTGGTTTATTGATCTCTAATTTGTCCCTATTGTGTATCAACATTGATCATAATGTTAGTATGATTGAGTGTGCTAATCAAAAATATGAGGGAAACTATGATGGCCTAGGATGGATGAATCATGTATCATATTATTTTCTTTCATCAAATTTAAACTTGCATAAATTTTATGATCCCGTTGATCTATGGATGGAAGAAGTTTGCAACAATAAATCTCATCGTTGGCATGATTTCATTTCTCTTTATCCTTCTTTGATTTTCAAACAAGTTATAATGGGTTCGATTTTCATTCACATTACTTACAAGCCATTTTTTACTTGGTGTATCATTAACGGTAAAGAAAGCTCAATAAATTCATTCAACAAGTGGTTGCATTGGATTTATGATTTTACTTAACACTTGTCTAAATTGGTTAGAGTAGGTACGACTTGAATAAGTCTCTTTTGGGAAATAGTATGGCTATTTAGTCGAGCACCGCTTGTCTTTTTCCTAAAGCTTCTTTTCAAAGCTCCAAGTGTAGTATTGAGTTTTGTCCTTTGTACCTGCACAATAAAATCAAACTTTTCTAAAACATTATGGTTATAGATTAGGCTTGCTTTCTGCTTTTAAGTTTCAGTACTTTATTTTATCCACACCGTGTTCTGACAACTGGTCTGTAAGTTTGTTATAGCTCGTGACATTTTGCAGGTAGTTGGTGACATTTTGGTAGAAGTTGAAGAGCTGGAATGATGGATCGAGGATGCAAGAAGCAGAGTGCGAGGACTAGAGATTCCGAGGTTCTCAAGCACTCTATTCAGCAGAGCACTTGTCCCAAACGGAGTCAGATGTTATCACATATATAGTAGTCGGGATAACATATTCTATTTGAGTACACTTTTCAGCCAGATCCCTTACATATGAGATGTTGAGATGAGCATCTATTATGGATGATTATTTGATGGTGGACTATAGTAGTCTCCCATGCCATGAATGAGTCTCAGGACACTCATATTTGAGGATTTATGTAGTCATTTATCCATTTGCAGAGCAGTCAGTAGTGCCCAAAGTTCCATCAGTAGTTTTCATTGGATAGATGTTGGTTTATATTGATGGTTTACATGTACATGACTCAGTAAATATTATCTTGTGTTATGGTTATAGCTACTTTTATATTCATTCTTGTGACATGTATTAGCATCTAGTGTCATGATCTGGCAGTCATATAAATATGTGGACTTGGATGTATCGATATTATGTATATATGTCCCTAGTTAGACCTAGAAGTTATTGACCCATACACATTGGTTTTACCCTCCTTATGGAGAATAGAGGTGATCATTCCCACCATACTTTGGCTTTGTAGTGTTGCTTTCATTGTTCACTATCTCTACCCGTCCATTTCCCTCCAATTATGTTTTCATCATGTCCTACTACTTGACTTGTGGAATGGAGGACCTTCCCACACTAGAGCCTCTGTGTTGGACAAGATTTCTTGTTATTTGTCTCTCGGCTCTGAGTTTCCTAGGTTGTGTTGGCTAAACTTGAAGCAAATAGCATTGCAATCAATACAATGTATTTGGAAATCAAATGAATATCTTATGAAAAATACCATTCATGAAAAGTAGAGTTTTTAAACATACGTGAATGCAAGGAAAGCCTAATGAATTTGGCTTTGAAGTATATTCAAATGAATACCTTAAAAAAATCATGAAAAGTAGTGTTTTTAAACATACATGAATGCATGAAGCCTCAATAATAAAAATCCATGTAATAAATGCATGGACCAAGGCTATGGAAATTTGAAGCCCCAAAAAGAAATGGTTCTTAAAAAGATATATCTAAAGATTGCTGGCCTCATTTGTATTTGATTTTGATTGTGAGCATTTGTCTAGGTGAACAAGCACCTATGAACGTAACTTATCCATTTTTGAGACACTGTCATCCCCTGTGTTGTTTCTTTTCCTGCATATGCTACAGTGAGTATCCCCTATCCATATCCAAAGTGTCACAATGTCAAGTTGGTAGTCACCCTTTATCCTAACCATTTTATTTTTAGCCTTCACCCTTCACTAGCAAAATGATTACAACTATGAAGTGAGCATGGTCTTGAAAGTCTAGTCTGAGGTATAGTTAATGAATAAAACTCTATATTTGGTTGATAGATCGCCAGTGAAATGATTGATACTTGTTATAATTTTTATTTGAATTATTTGTAGAGCATGTCTTAACCTTTAAACACTTGCAGCATATGGATGTTAGCCTGGGTTATATTATTGATCATTTACAGATTATTATTTTATCTGTCGAGGTATATTGGAGTTTATTCTTGATCATGTAGAGATCTGTAGGGTGTATCAGTATGCACCTTAGATAGATTTGGACTCCCTGATTCCAATAAGACAACGTGTTTTCAGTGTTGGGAAGTTACAGTGATGATCTGTCTCAGTGTTCCATTCTGGTGTAGTTTTTCCATGTCGAATGGCCTGTCAAAGCACAGAGAGATGGTTTGTTTGGTTCACCTAGGGAGCTGTGTGAGGAGGGGGTTGTCCACCCACTTTTTTTTACCCTATATCCCCCCTTCTAGAAATTCTAGTGAGTGCAGTTTGACAATGCTAGCACCATGGGATTTAGTTTTGGCCATATCACGTTTCCCGAGGTAGATTAAAAATAATAAAAATGGCTACTAAAGAATTAGATTTGGAATACTGAGGAAAGGAAATGGAATGGGATTAGTTTTGATGATGAGTATGATGTCTTCCACTCCTTCTCCTACAGTTTCAGCATTTGAATGGACCCACATCCATCTCTCGAGCATATTTTATTATTTTCTAGAGCTTTTAGAGGCTCACAATTTCCTTAGAGAGGCACTATTTTGCACTTAAAAAATTATATTATTGTTATTGTGTCATGTGGACACGAGGAGATTTAGTTAACACTCCCTCGACCCACCATGAGCTTTATTTATTTTTTATTGAGTGGGATCCCCTCTCACAAGGTGATTTGTTCCATTTATATATTATATTATTGTATCGATACATGTACTCTATGTTGAGCTCATCTCAGTCGTTTATTAGAACATTTTGATATTTGAATATTATCCACCCATTTCAAAAGTTGTTATGATTTTGTTTTTCTCACTCCTATTTAAAGAAGGGAGATTCTCATTGTAAAAGGGGTCTTTGGATCTTGGATCTGAATAAGAGAAAAACTATTTTTGTTGAAATTCTTGGATTTCCTTTGCATCTGGTATTCTTTGATGGTGATTGGAAAGTCTATTGGGTATTTGTTGTGAGATCTATATTTTTTGGAAACATTGTTTTGTCTACAGGAGGGCGACTTCACTTGGGCATTTTTGCAGGGTTTCCTACACTTCTTTGTTTGGCATATCTTGTATCAGGGGGTTTTCATTAGTATCATTGTGTTCTATGATTTCATCTTGCTATTTTTCTGTAGCATATGTTCTTTCTCTTGATGCATCAAATCTAATATGCTTGGCATTTGTTGTGCATGAGAGAGGACGCATTGGCTTCCATGGGAAAATAGTTTTACATAGAGGCTTCCTTCAAATCTTCTCAAATTGATCGGGACGGCAGACAAAGTCATCATCAAGGCATCTACAAGGTTATCCAAGTAAGATCTACAGGTTAGTTCTTCTTACCTTGATCTCAATCCATTGGCATCTTCAGTTTCATGTTAAAACCCTAAATATAAAAAATCAAAAAATATTATAGATCAAACCGCTTGATATTTTGGCAAACCATTTCTAGGTTTTGAAGATCGGGTCAAACCCTAAGTGAGTCTTCCTAGACGTTTTTCTTAGGTGACTCCATTGAGCCCAAATCCCAAGGCACTGCTCTATAAACCCGATACAAGATTGGTGTTAGCACCTTTAGGTAATGCAAATCAATTTCTAATTTCTCAATCCACCCTCCCATCCCATCTTTTGAAGTCTTTTTTATGGTGTCCTGCGAAATTTTCAGTACAGAGTCTCAAAGTGCCAAGTGGTCAATGGTAAAAAAAAATCATCTCCTTTCATCCTTGGTGCATAATGCTTTCAATGTTGCTAATTTCTTTGATTAGGTGATTGAAAAGCTCTATAAAGACCAATTCCATATTTTCTCATTTTTTAAACAACAAATGGTGTTAATCTCAATTTTGTGTTTATTTATCTCTAATTTGTCCTTATTTTGTTTCACCATTGATCATATTGTCAATATGATTGACTGTGCTAATAAAAAATATGAGGGAAACTATGATGGCCTAGGAGGGATGAATCATGTATCATATTTTTTTATTTCATCGAATTTAAACTTGCGTAAATTTTATGATCCTGTTGATCTATGGATGGAATAAGTTTGCAACAATCAATCTCATCCCTGGCATGATTTCATTTCTCTTTATCCTTCTTTGATTTTCAAACAACAAGTTATAATGGCTTCAATTTTCATTCACATTACTTACAAGCCATCTTTGACTTGTTGTATCATTAACGGTAAAGAAATCTCAATAGATTCATTCAGCAAGTGGTTGCATTGGATTTATGATTTTACTTAACACTTGTCTAAATTGGTTAGAGTAGGTATGACCTGAATAAGCCTCTTTTGGGAAGTAGTTTAGCTATTTAGTCTAGCACCACTTGTCTTTTTCCTGAAGCTTCTTTTCAAAGCTCCCAGTGTAGTCTTGAGTTTTAGCCATTGTACCTGCACAATAAAATCAAACTTTTCTTAAACATTATGGTTATATATTAGATTTGCTTTCTGCTTTTAATTTTCAGTACTATATTTTATCCACACCGTGTTCTAACGACCGGTCTGTAACTTTGTTATAACTCTTGACATTTTGTAGATAGTTGGTGACATTTTGGTCACAGTTGCAGAGTTGGAATGATGGATCGAGGATGCAAGAAGCAGTGTGCGAGGACCAGAGATTCTGAGGTTCTCAAGCACTCTATTCAGCAATGCACTTGTCCCAGATGGAGCCAAATGTTATCACATATATAGTAGTCGGGATAACACATTCTATTTGAGTACACTTTTCAGCTAGTTCCCTTACATATGAGTTGTTGAGATGAGCATCTATTATGGATCATTATTTGATGGTGGACTATAGTACTCTCCCATGCCATGACTGAGTCTCAGGACACTCATATTTGAGGACTGCTGTAGTCATTTAGCCATTTGCAGAGCAGTCGGTAGTTTCTAGAGTTGCATCAGTAGTTTTCATTGGACAGATGGTTGTTCAGATTGATGGTTTGCATGTACATGACTCAGCAAATATTATCTTGTGTTATGGTTATAATTACTTTTATATTCAGTCTTGTGACATGTATTAGCATCTAGTGTCATGATCTGGTGGTCATATAAATATGTGGACTTGGATGTATTGATATTATGTATATATGTCCCTACTTAGACCTAGAAGTTCTTGACCCATACAGATTGGTTTTACCCTCCTTATGGAGAATAGAGGTGATCATTCCCACCATACTTTGGCTTTCTAGTATTGGTTTCATTGTTCGCTATCTCTACCCATCCATTGCCTTCCAGTTATGTTTTCATCCCGACCTACTACTTGACTTGTGGCATGGAGGACCTTCCCACACTACAGCCTCTGTGTTGGACAAGATTCCCTGTTATTTGTCTCTCGGCTCTGAGTTTCCTAAGTTGCGTTGGCTAAACCTGAAGCAAATAGCGTTGCAATCAATACAATATATTTGGAAATCAAATGAATATCTTATGAAAATCCCATTCATGAAAAGTAGTGTTTTCAAACATACGTGAATGCAAAGCAAGCCTAATGAAATTGGCTTTGAAGTATATTCAAATGAATACCTTAAAACATTCATGAAAAGTAGTGTTTTTAAACATACATGAATGCATGAAGCCTCAATAATAAAAATCTATGTAATAAATGCATGGACCAAGGCTATGGAAATTTGAAGGCCCAAAAAGAAATGGTTCTTCAAAATATATATCTAAAGATTGTTGGCCTCATTTGTATTTGATTTTGATTGTGAGCATTTTTCTAGGTGAATAAGCACATCTGAATGTAACTTATCCATTTGTGAGACAGTGTCATCCCATATGTTGTTTCTTGTCCTGCATATGCTAGAGTGAGTATCCCCTTTCCATTTCCAAAGTGTCACAGTGTCAAGTTGGTAGTCACACTTTATCCTAACCATTTGATTTTTAGCCTTCACCCTTCACTAGCAAAATGATTACAACTATGAAGTGAGCATGGTCTTCAAAGTCTGGTCTCAGTTATAGTTAATGAATAAAACTCTATATTTGGTTGATAGATCGCCAGTTAAATGATTGCTACTCGTTATAATTTTTATTTGAATGATTTGTAGAGCATGTCTTAACCTTTAAACACTTGCAGCATATGGATGTTAGCGTGGGTTATATTATTGATCATTTACAGATTATTATTTTATCTATCTGGGCATATTGGATATTATTCTTGATCATGCAGAGATCTCTAGGGTGTATGAGTATGCACCTTAGATGGATTTGGACTCCTTGATTCCAATAATACAACTTGTTTTCAATATTGGGTAGTTACAATGATGATATCTCTCAGTGTACCATTCTGGTGTAGTTTTTCCATGCTGAATTGCCTGTCAGAGCAGAGAGATGGTTTGTTTGGTTAACCTAGGGAGCTGTATGAGGAGGGGGTGGTCCAGCCACTTGTTTTTACCATATTTCCCCCCTTGTAGAGAGCCTGGTGAGCTCAGTTTGACAACGTTGGCACCCTAGGATTCAGTTTTGGCCATATCACGTTTCCCAAGGCAGATTAAAAATAATAAAAATGGCTACTGAAGAATTATATTTGGGATACTGAGGAAAGGAAATGGAATGGGATTAGTTTTTATGATGAGTGTGATGTCTTCCAGTCCTTCTCCACCAGTTTCAGCACTTGGATGGACCCACATCCATCTCTCGAGCATATTTTATTATTTTCTGGAGCTTTTAGAGGCTCACAATTTCCTCAGAGAGGCACTATTTTGCACTTAAAAAATTATATTATTGTTATTTTGCCATGGGGACACACGAGGAGAGTTAGTTAACACTCCCTCGACCCACCATGAGCTTTATTTATTTTTTATTGAGTGGGATCCCCTCTCCCAGGGTGATTTGGTCGATTTATATATTATATTATTGTATTGATACATGTACTCTATGTTGATCTCATCTCAACCGTTGATTAGAACATTTTGATCTTTTAATATTAGCCACCCATTTCAAAATTTGTTATGATTTTGGTTCTCTCACTCCTATTTAAAGAAATGAGATTCTCATTGTAAAAGGGGTCTTTGGCTCTTGGATCTGGATAAGAAAAAAACTATTTTTTTGGAAATTCTTGGATCTCCTTTGCATCTGGTGTTCTTCAATGGTGATTGGAAATTCTTGGATCTCCTTTGCATCTAGTGTTCTTCAATGGTGATTGGAAATTCTATTACTTCCTATCATTTGGGTATTTGTTGTAAGATCTATATTTTTTGGAAACATTATTTTGTCTACAGAAGGGCGACTTCACTTGGGCGTTTTTGCAGGTTTTCCTCAACTTGCTTGTTTGGCATAGCTTGTATCACAGGGTTTTCAATAGTATCATTGTGTTCTATGATTTCACCTTGCTATTTTTCTGTAGCGTCTGTTCTTTCTCTTGATGCATCAAATCTGATATGGTTGACATTTGTTTTGCAGGAGAGAGAGCACATTGGCTTCCTTGGGCAAATCGTTTTACATAGAGGATTCCTTCTCAAATTGATCGGGGTGGCATAGAGAGTCATCATCAAGGCATATACAAGATTATCCAAGTTAGTTCTTCTTATCTTGATCTCAATCCATTGGCATCTTCATTTTCATGTTAAAACCCTAAATATAAAAAATAAAAAAATATTGTAGATCAAACCACTTGATATTTTGGCAAACCATTCTTGAGATTTGTAGATCGAGTCAAACCCTAAGTTGGTCTTCCTAGACATTTTGTTTAGGTGACTCCATTGGGCCCAAATCCTAAGGAACTGCTCTATAAACCCCAACGCTACCCCTAATTTGTCCATTTTCTCTTGTGATTTGGTCTTGTTCTTGACGCTCGGGTACTTTGATATTGTCATAGCTTCTTTTGAGTCTATCCCATGGTACTAGGTAGCCCCAATCCTGTTTTTACCCTCCCTGCATTGCTCATGTTTCCCAATATCATCATCTTTTGCTAGTACTTTGATTTTGGATCTAGTAATAGTCTCATAAGTCACTTTTATTTCAAACTTGGATCAATTTCATACCTCATAAACCCCTGATCCAAGCCCTAATTCACGTTATGACTTCATCCATAGATCTAAGGTTCACTTCACCTTACACCTTACGTACTTCAACTTCATTTGATTTGATCTGGTGTTTTGGTCTGATCTCTCCTGTCGGGAGTAGATCTAGGTCTCCCCCATTTATGTCTTGGGATAACACAACATCAAGTGAAGATTTCCTCGATTGGTGTGACAATCATCCATTTGGGAGTCTAGGCTATCTTGGTTCCACCTCTTTAGTTTCCCATCCCTCTGTCGTCCATCTTGTGTCCACCTCATAGAGGCAACTACAAGTTTGGTGATAACAACAATTAAACAATTCACGCACTCCTTTGAATTTACTGATGAGCAGCCGACAGTCGATGATGCGCTTCAAATGATAAAAGAGAATATATTTGTTGAAATCAATGTCGAAGTGTCAAATTCCCACTAGTGCAATGCAACGATCCAGCAATGGATGGCTTGTTACAATCTGGTCAGAGAACCAGATGATGATCCAACCAACCTTAACACGCCAAAATCGGAGGGTATGCGCGAGGTGGAAGGAAGTGGTATTTCTAGCGAACAGTCCCTCAAGACGCTCAAAATTAACAAAGTTAACATTGGTTCGCCGAAAAACCCAAAGTTCGCCAATATTGGAGATTATTGGGATGATGAAATAGTATCCAAAATCATAGATTTGTTGCATGAATTTCAAGTTTTGTTCCCTACCGACTACTCAGAGATGAAGGGAATAGTAGGATATCTGGGGGAGATGAAAATACCCCTAAAACCATATGCAAAACCAGTTAAACAGCGACCTTATCAGGTTGAATCTGAGGTATAAAGAAGAGGTGAAAGTTGAATTAGACTGAATGTTAGACGCAGGAATCATTGAACTAGTTGAAGAATCGGGATGGATCAATCCTATAGTAATTCAGGATAGGAAGAGAACATGTGAAGTCAGGATCTGTGTTGACCTGAGAAAACTGAATGGTGCATGCTTGCACAATCCATTCCCAACACCATTCACAGATGACATACTTGAAAGCATTGGAGGATAGGAGATGTATTCATTTACTAACAGATTTTATGGTTATCACCAAGTCAGAATAGTAAAGGAGGATCGACAAAAAATGACCTTCGTGATAGAATGGGGCTGCTATCAGTATATGGTAATGCCCTTTGGACTCAAGAATGCTTGTGCTATTTTTTCTAGAATAGTAGTTTCTGCTTTTAAATATTTCATACATAAATTTCTTGAAGTCTACTTTGATGATTGAACTGTGTTTGGTCTAGTAATCGACCATATTGAAAGTCTATGCATGATGCTAGAGCGTTGTTGCCAGTATGAGATCACGTTGAATTCAAAGAAATGTATTTTTTGTGCACCATTTGGTGTAGTGTCAGGACATGTAGTGTGTCGCAACAGAATTTTGGTCAACCCGGTGAAATTTGCGATTAGTCTTGACTTACCACCACCTACATCAGTCATGCAACTCAGATCAACTCTAGGACATACAGGATATTATAGAGAAATTATCAGAGGATATGCAGAGATAACTGCTCCAATGGAGAAACTTTTGAAAAAACATGCAAATTTTCAGTGGAAAGATAGTTGTCATGAAAGTTTAGACAAGTTAAAGGAAAATATGGCTACTACGTCAATATTGGTATTTCCAGACTGGAAGAAGCAGTTCCATGTTCATGTCAGCGCATCGTTTGTCGCACTTGGCATAGTTCTGATGCAACCTAGTGAGCGTGCGGTTGATCACCCTATTGATTTTGCCAGCAAAAATCTTTTGACAACAAAGAAAAATTACAATACGACAGAAAGAGAAGGACTCGCCATGGTATATGTGCTACAAAAATTCAGACACTATTTTTTGGGTGGACATTTTATAATGTACAATGATCATCTGGCATTAAAATACCTAGTCAACAAGCCAGTGTTGGGGGGGAATATATGTCGATGGCTCCTCCTATTTCAAGAATTTGATTTTGAAGTCATTATCAAACCTGGTCGACTGAATGTGGGGCCTGATCACTTGTCAAGGATAGAAAGTGGTGAAGAAAAAAATAGCCTGGAAGAAAATTCACCTGATGCGCAACTATTTGCGACCACCGCGTATGATAAACTGTATCAGGCTAGCATCCACCTCTTGAGTACAATTTATACGCCTGAAGGGTTCACCACTGCGTAGAAGAAACACTTAGTCATCAAAGCCATTGATTTTACATTGATCGTGGGACAACTATACAAGATGGGACCTAATGAAATATTGTGTCGCTGTGTTTTAGAACATGAATGACCTTGGATAATGAGAGAAGCACACACCGATGTCGTAGGTGGAAACTACGCTGGAAAGGCAAGAGTGCGCAAGATATTGCAAGATGGATTATGGTTGCCAACCATACATATGGATACTAAGAACTTTTTTTGAAGCTGGGATGTTTTCCAGAGAACAAGAAAGCCGTCGCGATGCGACGAAATGCCACTAGCACCGCAGATAACCCTACAAGAATTTAATAAATGGATCGTTGATTTTGTTGGTCCTATCACTCCGCCAAGAAAAAGGTCTGGTGCACAGTATATTATCATAGTGACGGATTACTTAACCAGATGGGTAGAAGCATCGCCTGTTAAAGATTGTAGCAAAGTTTCTATTTGAAAATGTGGTGACAAGATTTGGCTGCCCAAAAATTCTTCTAAGTGATCAAGGTACGCATTTTGTTAGCAAGTTGATTGATGAGATTACTGTAGAATTTCATATTCAGCATAGGAAAATGACACCCTATCATCCTCGGGAGAATGGAACGATTGAAGCATTCAACAAGATTTTGGAAAATTCATTAACCAAAGTATGCAACATGCGTAGAGATGATTGGGATCAGAAAGCTTCATTTATGCTATGGTAATATCGCACAACATGCAAAAGATTAACAGGAAACACTCCATTTATATTGGTGTATGGACAAGAAGTTGTTGTACCGATGGAATATATTGTGTCGAGCCTAAGAATTCATGTGCTAACTGAAATGACCGATGTAGATGTTGTCGAGCAAATATTGTCGCAGCTCGTTCAAATGGAGGAGGAACACTTCGTCGCAGGATTTCATCAAAACATGGAAAAGCAAAGACAGAAAGCATGGCATGATCGCCATATTAAGACTAAGCATTTCGAAGTATGAGGACTTGTTTTGATGTACAACAGCAAATTTTTGAAGCATCCAGGTTAATTGAAAACACATTGGCTAGGGCCATATGTGATCGCACACATCACTGACGCAAGCACAGTAAAATTACATTAGTTGGATGGAACTCCGGTCGTAGGAATGATAAATGGCAGCCAGTTGAAACCTTACCAGGATGGATGTGACATGTAAAAGAGGAAACTAAAAAAAAAGACGAAAAAGAGAAAAGAAAGAGAGAAAAAGAAACTGGTTTGTCGCACATCTACGACACGAATATGCAAATCCCACAATAAAAGTGGAAATGACAGTTGGATGCCATTAAAGCATGGATGCCCACAAATATTCAGGTGGTTATGACAGCGCAGCGTAATTAATTTGACAAGTCTGAGGAAAAGTGGCGGCGTTCTTTTTGGTCCCATCCGTCATCCTCGCCATAACTGTCCTGACAGGTACAGGTAAGAGTTCAAGCTTGCGAAGTAAATTTTGGAATGGGTTGAACGGAAATCCCATGTGATCGACAAGATGCATCTCTTTCATCGAATGATTACATGCAGGATGAGAACCTGTGTATAAATATGCACCTTCATCGTCAAGATTCATTTTACTTGCAAGAGAGAAGCAAATCACACTAGTGTCTGCAATTGTGAAGAGCCAAAGGTGATGGTCATTTCGATTTCCAGTACCATTGAACAATCCAACATTACCAGCGCATCACCCTTCCTAATACTAGAAGAGGTTATATGGCCGGAAGCGTAGCAAGAACCAAGACCAATGGTGCAGCCGAGTCCAAAGACTATTCCTGCCGCTGCTTCGGCCCCAGTTTGGAATCCACCAGCTGCAGGTCCACGACCGTATGTACCGATGAGATTGTCGAGCGCAGATCTTCCAGGATCATCAGGGCCTCCGGTAAGGGAGCCGAATTTTGTAAAGACACGCAAGTTCACCAAAGAAACACTAGCTCCGCCACCAAGAAGAGACAAGAATGCTAGTATAGCGGAGCAGAACCTGCAACCACCATACATTCCACCAAGGAGACCAGAGCCAGTGCACTCCTCCCTAGTTGCACCCAAGATCCCTGCTAGAGTTCAGCTGCTAAAAGATATCATACCGAAGCTGGCACGGTTGAAATTTAAATATAATGACACACAAACAGCTTGACATGGACAGAAACAAGTACATGGTAACTCTTCTAGTCATACTGCCCACGCCACAGCTTGTAGTTCCAATGGAGTGGGCTTGAGGAATAGACCAGGCGAGCCTAGTTAATTTACTACATATGCCACGATTTGGTCGAAGTAAAGAAGTGAGAACATATGTGCACCAGCTGTTAGTATGCTTCCATGGAGGCTTTTTTTGGCTCGACAGACCATATTATGTCAATGTTGAGCTAATTGCATCGATAACGGGTCTCCTGTGCACAGGAATCGACCCTACACCTGTTGGAGGCGCTAGTCGGTGAGTCGACTAGACTAGTTAGTCGACTAATCGAAGATTAAGTCGGCGTCAAAGGTTGTGTCGATTAACTGAATCAATAGGTAGTTATTCATAATTGTTTTGTAATCATATATAATAGGTTGTTGAGACATATATGAACTTACCCTCATGTGATTCATTAATATAATATGTTATTCTAACATCTATTTTTGTCTCTTGTCTCTGTATGAATATATGATTCTATATGTGATTATCGATAACCTTATGTGATCTGGGTGATTACAACATTGCTTTCATTGTCGGTAGTACATATACGGATGACATGACCATACGTAGATGATATCAGAGCAAGAGATTAAGAATTGGTGGGAGCGTAAAATCACAAACTATTTGCAGAATTACACGAGAAGAAACAGGCTGATCATTGCTCAAGAGAAGGAGAAATTCTTCACCGAAACACATGACAAATTTGTAGAATCAGTTCCCCAGTTGTTGAAAACACTATTAGATGAAGCTGGAAGCAACTAAAGACCAATAATTGCTTCATAAACTAATCCGAGGAGGACGAACAAACCTGTCGAAGTGGTTTGATAAAATCACAGATGAATTCTGTAAAGAGCAAGCAGTGAAGGGGAGAGCTTCAGTTGAAAGTATTGAAAAAATATTCTATACCGACTTCACTGAGTAGCTTATTTTTTCACTACCGACCCTTTTGTTCAAATTTTTGATCGAAAGAGGAGTAGGCCATATAGTCAAACCTCATCCATTACTCACCGAACCACCATCAAACACTAACTAGGCAGAAAAGCAGAAAGCGTGGGAAAAAATTATTGCAAAAAGGGAGTGGAAGTACTTCTTGAGCAAGTAGACAAAACTATATGGGATTACTAAAGTATCGAGTAGGCTATGGGGGGGGTATCTAGCCATGTGTCGGGGCAGAGTAGAAGGATTCTAGTCGAACTGAGAAAATACCATCACCAGCAATGAAAAGTCGACCTAAGAAGGAAATTGAGCGGATAGTGACTCACAAAGGTACATCAATATTACAGAAGATAGAAAGGGAGAAGAGGCATAGAATAATGGAAGAGATATGAGAGAAATATATAGCACTACAAAGAAAAATGATTTCCAGGGTGTCAGAACATGAGAAAAATCCACCAGAGTTGGGTCATGGCCAACAGAAAGAAGGCGTAGATGAAGAGATGTCACCAATGGAGGAATATTTGTGGATAGAGCAGAGAAAATCTCTCCAACTGGAAATACCCTAGGAGGTAATTCCTCTTTCTCTGATAAATCTGAGTACCCAAATGCAAGCAATTTTCGAGGAGGACCTGAGACTAAGATCTAGTGAGTTTGGTATATGGAGCTGACTAGATGACGAAGTAAATGATGACAATAATTTAGTGATCTGTCGAACGGAGGAAGGAAATTGGGTTACACTTCAAGCATAGCCTTCCAACCGAAGCATCCACTTACTCTACCCCGGACATGAAGGAGAACCCCCCCTGCCAATCACAGCTTTAGAAAACACAGACCGGTCGGATTCATGGGAAAAATAGTGTAGTTGGACATCGATAGAAGAAGTCGAACTCGACCGACAAGTTGTTGAAGTAGAACTGACAACCAAAAATTTTGAAGACTTAGTCATCTCATTTTAAGAGATGAATTACTAATGTTTTTGGGGTTTTTGTCCTTTAAAGGTTTCCCTGTGAAAAACTATTGTGTTCAATGTGTGTGATGTGTTGATGTTTCTACTGCACTTATCTTTTGTTATCTGATAGTCTGCAAAATTTAAGTATTAATGCTAATGCTAAAATTCAACATGGTATCAGAGCTTAGCATGTGAAGACTCGGTAAATCATATTATTGTTGTCTTCCTAGACCTCAGGATATTTTTGCGGACTTGACATTTTACTAGTAGCAGAGATGGCTACCAACATTTTCAGACCAAAAGAGAAGCTTGAAGGTTCAAGGAACTACAACTCTTGGAAGGCTAGGCTCACAGCCATCCTAGAGGAAAATGACCTTGATGACTTGGTGTTTAAGACCATAGAAGAGCCAACATATAATGCTGGCAGGACTGCTTTCAAGAAGAAACAAGCTAAGGCTAGAAGGATCATCTATGACTCTATCAAGGAAGCCTTGATGCCCAACATCACATCGTTGAAGACTGCCAAAGAATGCTTTGAAACGTTGACGGACATTTATGAGAAGAAGGCTCCCGATCAAAAGAGCGTTTTGAAGAAAAGGCTTCGAACACTGAAGATGAACAAGGGTGAAGGAGTTGGACCCTTCTTCACAAAGATTGCACGAGTAAGAGATCAACTTATTGCTATTGGTATTACTATGGATGATATTGATCTCATGCAAACAGTAGTCGATGGTCTCCCAAACTCTTTGGAAACATTTCTGGCATCCATAAGTGGACGTGAGAATCAGCTAAATTTTGATAGACTTTGGCATGATTGCTTGGAAGAAGAAGAAAGAGTTTCAGGCAAGGCAATTGGCACTAAGGGAACCTTGCACTTACTATGAAGACAAAGAAGTTCAAGAAGCCCTCCCCTCAGCAAAAGAAGGGAAAGAAACCACAAGGTAAACACATTGATGTTTCAAAAGTGGAATGTTATAATTGTCACAAGTTTGGGCACCTTGCTAGGGATTGCAAGCAGCCCCAGAGGAAAATCAAAAGAAGATTCCAAGCTTCTGCTACATAACAAGAAGAAGAAGAAGAATACCAGGGCTACCAAAGAAGACGAACCTAGAAGAGAGTACTACCTGATCTTTGCTCTCTTTGGATCCATCACAGACTGTGCTAACTCTTGGTTAGTAGATAGTGGTGCCTCCAGACATATTACAGGTAACCGTGGAGCACTCACCAACTACAGAAAGAAGAAGTTCACTACACAACTGGAACTTGGAGATGAATCCACCTACAAGATTGAAGGAGTTGCCTCAACTTCACTTCAACTTGATTCAGGTACGGTTTTACATATTGATGATGTCTTATATGTTCCTGGTTTAAAGAAGAAACTTCTCTCTGTTGATGACTTAGAGGACAAGGGCTACAGATTCCTCTTTATGGACAAGAAAATCCTACTATGTGCAAAGAATGAAAGACTAAGCTCAGTTGTACATATTGGGGTTCGAGAGGGAGGCCTTTATAAGGCTTCCGAAAATTCCACTCATGCTTTGGTTCATCACACAGTTGATCCATGTGAGTTGTGGCATCGAAGGTTTGGACACCTTCACTATACAACTCTTCCAGGATTACAGAAGATGGTCACAGGTATGCCAGAGATCTCTCCCAAACATGATGGAATTTGCAAAGGATGTGTTCTAGGTAAGAACACTAAGAAGTCATTTCTCAGAAGCAAGAATAGATCTAAAGGTATATTGGATTTGATTCACTTTGACATTTGTGGGCCCATGTCTTCATCCTCCTTGAGTGAGTGTTTATATTATGTCTTATTCATAGATGATCATTCTCGGAAGTCATGGATTTACTTCCTCAAGGCCAAAAGTAAAACTTTTGACAGGTTCAAAGAGTTCAAGGCTCTTATTGAAAATCAGACTGGCTGACACGGAGATGAGTATGAATCTAATGAGTTTGATGATTTTTGCCGAGAAGCGGGAATCAAGAAATAGATGACAATATCGTACAACCCTCAACAGAATGGGGTTGTAGAAATAGAAGCCATCGTGCTATGTTGGGGAGAAGACTCTAGAAGAAGTCTTCACTAGCAAGAAACCTACAGTTGACCACCTGAGGATTTTTGGCACTCCAGTTTACATTCATGTGCCAAAAGAAAAGAAGGCTAAGCTAGAACCTTCCGGAAAGAAAGGCATATTTGTCGGTTACAGTGACAGCTCGAAGGCCTAGCGCATCTATGTACCTAGACAGAGGTACATCGAAATCAGTAGAGATGTGATCTTCCATGAGGAAGTTGTGTTTCGTCAAACACGAGAGCTTTCAAAGGAAGATGAAGGACCTCCTCCTGAGATTCCAGATTCAGAAGTTCAAAGGGAGGAAGAAGAATTTGAGGATCAAATTCTGGATGCACCTAAGGAAACTGAAAGTCCACCAGAAGAACTACTTGAAGTTCCTCCTTCTGAAAGGAGACTTGCTTGGTACTGAGAAACAGTATAAGAAGCCAAGAAGCATAAAGCTCTTCCCGAGACTTTCAAAGAAAGCATAAGACCACATAAGTACTCTGGTATTATGAGCCAGATCATTGGTGTTGAACCTTCCACATACAAAGAAGCAGCAAGTCAACAAGTATGGGTCGATGCCATGATTGAAGAATACAGTTCAATCATGAAGAATGATGTGTGGGAAGTTGTTCCCAGACCGACAGGAAAGTCGGTGGTAACATCCAAATGGCTTTACAAAATCAAGCATGCCACTGATGGAAGTGTTGAGAAGTACCAAGCCAGATTCGTAGCTCGTGGCTTCACTAAAAAAGAAGGTATAGACTATGATGAGACTTTTTCTCCTGTCGCCAAGTATACTACTATCAGGACCATCATTTCTCTTGCTGTCGTATTCGGTTGGAAGTTACATCAAATGGATGTAAAAATAGCCTTCCTCAATGGCAAGATTGACGAGGACTTTATATTGAACAACCTGAAGGCTTTGTGACTCAGATTCAAACCGAGATTGAACACCCTCATATTGGGCGAACCTTTCACCAGTTAATTGCGCCTTACTCGGTAGGCACCTGCTGAATAGGCGCCTTATAGACAGCTTAGAGGGGTGAACAAACCGCACCCCTAGTACATTCCCTCCCTGGTAGAGGAAAGAAAGACCCTGTCAAATTTCATGCATGTCTACAGTTCCGGGACAGCCCCGAAAGGCTACGTGAAGAAGATTGTTTCTTCATTTCTAAGAAACAGTTAGGCTCAGCTCACAAGAGCTAAATCCTATTTGATCCCTCTCGACTCTACAACCGAGCTCTCTGTTTCTTCTTTCTGAAGAAACCCTTGTATGGGCTTAAACAGGCTCCAAGAGTCGAGTATGCAAGGATGGATGAATTCCTCCACAACTTGGGGTTTTCCAAAAGTATAGCTTACTTCAACATGTACCTTAAGGTCGTTCATAATCATATCTTGATCCTTATTTTATATGTGGATGACCTGTTCGTCACAGGTGAGGAACAACTGATAGCACAGTGTAAGAGGGAGCTTACCTATGAATTTGAAATGAAGGATCTCGCTTTGATGTGTTATTTTCTTGGCTTAAAGGTCTGGCAAAAGCTAGGCGAGATCTTCCTGACAGAAGGGAAGTATGCAGTGGACATGTCCGATCCGAAGCATATACATTGGGTAGTTGCCAAACATGTACTCAGATATGTGCGGGGTACTATCACTTATGGGCTCAGGTATACTTCCAGTAGTGGAGTATTATTAGCAAGATATGTTGATTCAGATTGGGCTGGCAATTCAGTAGACCGGAAAAGTACCTTTGGTTACTGTTTCAGTATGGGATATGCAATGATCTCTTGGTCCAGCAGGAAACAAAGTTCCATAGCTCAGAGTACAGTTGAAGCAGAATATATTGTTGCAAGTGATGCCTGCAAGGAAACAGCTTGGCTCAGGAAACTTCTATCTGATTTGTTCGATGGAAAGCTTGACTCAACGATCGTCCATTGTGATAATCAAAGTTGCATTAAGCTTTCAGAGAACCCGTTGTTTCATGACAAATCGAAACACATTTAAATGAAGTATCATTTCATCAAATACCTAGTGCAGAGAGGCACTTTGAAGTTGTAGTACATTCATACAGATGGACAGATTGCAGATATCTTGACCAAGCCTTTGACAACAGCAAAGTTCATGTACTTTCGTGACAAGCTTGGCATGGCAGAGAATACCTCTCTCGTTGAGAGAGAGTGTTGATTTTTCCTGAGCAGCATCGAGAGCCATTCTCTTAGGAGAATGGGGACATCTAGTCCGGGACTAGGATGTGGAACTAGTCCAGCACTGGGGGACTCAACCTTGAGTTGAGTAGCCATTCTGTTGAATGGAGACATATCGTCAAGGACCAAGATGTGGAACCAATCCAGCACTGGGTAACTCAACCTAAAGCTGAGTGACCATTATGTTGAATGGAGACATCTGGTCAAGGACCAAGATGTGGAACCATTCCAGCACTGGGGAACTCAGCCTATAACTGAGTGGTCATTCTTTGAATGGAGGCACCTGGTTAGTTACCAGGAATTTAACCTAATCTAGGACTAGGGACTGGGCCTGGGGCTAAGGGCCATTCTCCAAGAGAATGGAGGCACTTGGTCTGTTACCAAGTATTTGACCTTGGGTCAAATTATGCAGCCTATGATTGAGGCACCTGGTATGTTACCAAGATATCACTATAAGCCCTGGACTGAGTCTGGGCATGTGAGACACTCGGATCCTCGATTTGTGGGCTTTGTGATCTTCTCCAAGGCTTAGCTACCCTTGGTTAAGACAACTAGTCCCCTATCTTGGTGTCGCATAGAGTGTGAGATAAATGCATTAGTAATTCTCTCTGTTTATGATGATGTACTTTGAGTGGGGATGAAGGACCACCTTGACCACTTGTTTTGACCATAGGAGCACTTGAAGAAGAATAAAGTAAAAGTCAGAAATACATAAGGACCCTTAGTATCACTAAGGAGTCAAAGTGAAAATGCAAAAAGACCTTTAGTATCACTAAAGGCAAAAGTCAAAGTAATAAAAGAATAAATATTATTATTTTGTTCTTTTAAGTTTTGGTCCACTTATACGTGACTCAAAAGATATAAAAGAAGATCAATCCATTTCTTTTTATCACACGCACTTCCTGATCATCTAACAGTTCCTCTAAAAGAAGATTTTGCTAGTCTTTGCAAAGAGGATTTCTTCTTATGTTTTGTTTATGCCCTAGCATGGAGGATTCTAGCTAGGGCATTTACATCTAACCCTACTTCTGCTAGGGTTTGTCCCAGCCATTAAAGACTGCTAGGGTTCAACCCTAGTTCACTGCAAAAACCTTAACAGCACCCTTAGATCTTCACGGACAACAGTTAGGGCATCTCGGGCAGCCTTGAAGTCTTCAACAAGCAGGCTCCATCCTTCATGGGCAGTCCCTCCTCTTCCAACAGCTCTCCTAGTGCCCTCGGTCACCTACAGCAGGCCCTAGCAGGGCTTCGGCAGCTTGCTAATGCTCACGGTCACCTACAGCAGGCCCTAACAGGGCTTCGGCAGCCTGCTAGTGCACTTGATCACCTACAGCAAGCCCTAACAAGGCTTGGGGAGGCAGCAACAACTTTTGGGCAAGCAGCAGAGGCTCGGGCAAGGCAGCAGCAGCTTGGGCTGGGTAGACAGGGCCTTGGACAAGGCAACAGAGGTCTCAGGCAGGCAACAGAAGTCTCGGGCAAGGTTCCGAGCAAGCAGCAAAGGTCTCGGGCAGAGGCTCGGGCAGGCAGCAAAAGTCTCAAGGTTCCAGGCAGGCAGCAAAGGCTCAGGCAAGCAACAGTGAGCTCGAGCAAAGATCAAGGCAGCTTGAGAAGACTCTGGGCATTAAGAAAGAGGATCCAGGCAACAAGTTTCCTATCCGAGCAGCCAATTTGAGATTTCAGGCAGCAGAGATGAATTAGGGCAGAAAAGCCCTAATTTGGTTTTATTGTAAAATTCATCATTTGTGGATTTTCATCTATGGAACAAACCCATTAGGGTTTGAGAATTTTTGAAGACTCATTCATCTCATTTTAAGAGATTAATTACTAATGCGTTTGGGGTTTTTGTCCTTCAAAGGTTTCCCTATGAAAAACTATTGTGTTCAATGTGTTGATGTTTCTACTGCACTTGTCTTTTGTTATCTGATTGTCTGCAAAATTTTAAAGTATTCATGCTAATGCTAAAATTCAACTTCCTTAGCATCATCATCCCACCGGATGTCAACATCTTTTTCAACATTTTGTTCATGTTCTTATTCTCTTAAGCAAAATTGAGAATAAATCGTCTCAAATAGTTAATCTTACCAAAAAAGGAATGAAGGGATTTCTTATACCTAGGGAGAGGAATTGTATAAGAAATCCTCTCTTTGGGCCTTGGGCCAAGACAATGTCACACGAAACTCTCTTCCATTCCAAAAAAATGATTTCTTGGGATTAAAAAATATCCCCAAAACTTCTTCACCTTTCAAATACTTTCCTTATATGTTTAGATAGTCAAATCATGGCCCTCTGGAATGTAACAACAACATTTATTATGCCAATGGGCATTTTCTGATAGGAAAAGTACCCCACAAAGTAGTAAAAAAAGGGTCTTCAATATGTCATTAGGGTCCATTATTACTTTATTATAACCTAAAAAACCATCCATCATACATATCCTATGTGATTCCACTACCTTTTGCAACATTTGATCCAGCTTAGGCAATAGGTAAATATCTTTGGAGGTTCTGTTCAAATTCATTAAATCTACACATAACCTGATCTCTCCATTCTTTTTCCTCGCTACGACCAGTTCCACCCACTCAAAGTGCCTGATGTGTATGATGATTTCTGCTTGGAACAATTTTGTAACCCCCTCTATTAAGGGATGAAGTACAGGATTCACTTTCCATTGTTTCTGTTATTGTGTTTATCTCCTGGGTTTTAAAATGTAGCCCTACCTAGGGTTTCTAGCTTTTGTAACAAGGTTGTGGTGCTGGTGGTTCTTTATTTCTGAATGATTCTCATTTTTTAGTCACGTATGTCATTTTATTTGCTTGAATTTCTTCTTGACATCCTATGGACTGTTAAGTAATTTAGTAATTGATATATGGGATCTTATTTTTTGGCTTATGATTTTGCCCAAGTTTATACTATATTTGGGAGAGGTCTGTTGAAACTTTATAGAGGCATGGCTCTGGGGAAGGTCTGTTAGAAACGTTGTAGAGAGCTTGCATGCCTCTGGGTTATAAAAGGTAAATAGAGAGAGTTGATTCTATACAATCAGCTTTTTCAATGTTGTTTCGAGCATCTGTATAATGTAGTCATTTTATACATAATAAAATGTTACGATTTTTTTTAGAAAAAATAATAATAATCCTTCATATCAATTCCAACACAATGAGCATATTTCAGTGTTTTGCAATTCATGGCCCAATGTTCCTCTATTTCAAGGTTTCTAGCTTTTGTAACACGGTTGTGGTGCTGGTGCTTCCTTATTTCTGAATGATTCTCATTTTATCAATGGTGGGGTCGGAGAGAGATCAAATAATTCTGCTACGTATGTTTCCTATTTCTTAATAAAACCAGCAGCATAGGTTTGGCTACTAAGCAATGATAGTACATTGGATGACTGGCAACTACAGTATTATCTTAATGTTTATAGAGAACTTAAGTCAGCAAATGAAGCTTTGCCAAAAGGAGGATTACAACTGGCTGCGAATTGAGGGATTTTGGTCAGTAGATGGAGATATTACTGAGAGCCATATTACAGACTTTTAAATAATATTTAGACAGAAGGCTATTAGTTCCTGTATGTCATTTTATTTGCTTGAATTTCTTATTGACATCCTATGGAGTGTCAAGTAATTTTTCTGAGAGTAATTGATATATGGGATCCCATTTTTTGGCTTATAATACATTTTGGGGGTGGCCTGTTGAAACTTTTTAGAGGCATAGCTCTGGGGAAGGTCTGCTGAAAAATTTTAGAGAGCTTGCATGCCTATAGTTTATAAAAGGTAAATAGAGAAGATTGACGTTTATATAAACAGCTTTTTCGATGTTTTAAGCATCCGTATAACATAGTCATTTTATATATAATAAAATGTTATCATTTGTTTTTTGAGAAAAAATAAGGGAAGGTCTGTTGAAACTTTTTGGAGGCATGGCTCTGGGGAAGGTCTGTTGAAGCTTTTTGGAGGCATGGCTCTGGGGAAGGTCTGTTTGAAACTTTTTGGAGAGCTTGCATGCCTCTGGGTTATAAAAGGTAAACAGAGAAACTTGATGTCTATACAGTCATCTTTTTCAATGTGTTTCAAGCAGCTGTATAATGTAGTCATTTTATACATAATAAAATGTTAGGATTTGTTTTCGGAAAAAATAATAATAATCCTTCGTATGAATTCCAACACAATGAGCATATTTCAGTGTTTTCCAATTCATGGCACAATGCTCCTCTATTTGAAATACTCCACATCCCAATAATCTACCGCTTTAATAGTAGCCATGAAAATTGCAGGCAAATTACCTCTAACGAGCAGGCAGCTATACAGTTTCCATCTGAATCAAGAAGAGAGCTCCATTAAGATTCACCATATCAACACTCAGGAAAATAGGAAAAAATGATTACCTTTTATAGCATATATTATGATCAGCAACTTCTAAAACTAAATTGGACAACCTTCCCAAAAATTATAAATCATTCTGCTTAACCCTGAATAAAGAACTCCAAGCAGTCTTGTAAGGCATGTGAGAAAGGCAACAGAATGGTGTTTGGCCAGATGTAAAAAATGGCACATGATTCCATCAAAAGTTCCAAAAGAAATGTTGTAAGATTTGTCATTTGATGTTTCCAAGAAGAGATTTACTTCCTACGCTTTATTAGAAACCTGTGTCTCTGTTGAAACAAACTGAATCATATTTAGGTAGTAATAGTGTTCTCTACGCCATCAACCAAAAGGAAACTGAATGATGATTCACACTTTTTTCCTCTCAAGTTTATTTCACAGAAATACAACTATGCCAATTTGGGCAAGTCTCCACTGCCTGCAAACATCTATGTTGCTTGAACATTAAACTTAAAGATTATAGGAAACCCAGCTCTAAATACAGAAATTTACATTGGATCATCTGAGAACTGACCCCCCCAAATCCCCGACCATTTTGCACTCATGAGTTATGGATGCTAACTTGTAAATTTACGGTGGCATCTTCTTTGCTGACTGGTTATGATCATACAGAGTTCATCTACCAAAATACAGATATCATCTCTCAAAGTTTTCTCCATCACAGTTGCATTCTATTAAAGCAAGGGAATCTAGACATCAGGGTCAACAAATAAGTCTGAAGGAATGACAACTGGAGGAACCAAGGTCGACACGCACTTGAACTGCAAAAATACAAACATTATCTTAGATAGCAAATAGATCAAATATAAAAGCATATAGATTTCAGCAGCATTTAGTCAAGGTAAGTTCATCTTTACATGAGTCATTTGTATTCACCTTGTGCTGCCGGTATTTCTCCGTAATTGCAGTAAGGGTGCAATTCTTTGTATTACATTGTAGTTCATGCAATGCTTTCACACAATCATGCAATTCAGATGCAGGATACCCAGTATAGTGTTTCAGGGTAGCATTCTAGACAAGGTAAAAATAAGATAAGATGGCTTCAGTACATTAAAATTGTTCAAAGCTTACATTGCACTCCCTACTCTAATCTTTACAAGCTAACAAAACATAATTAATGAAAAAAAAAAACAAATTACCCATGGCCTTGTTGTTGGGTCCAACGTAAACTTTGATAAAAACACAACAGAGGCAGCTATTAAAGATGGTAGATACTTGAGAAAACTGTACTCCAGGAGAGTCAATTCTGCAAGATAGCTGGCCAGAAACTCCAGCTGTAGAGACTTAACATGTAAAACAATAAGAATGATGTCATAATTTAATCAGTGATATGCAACCGTCTAAAAGTATTAATGCAGCCTTTCATTGCATTCCATACCTTAATATACTCTTGCGCTGCTTGTATAAAACGCCTATCAGGTAAAAGGAGATCAATAGAGTTAGCGGTAAGTAAACTTCGTATGACATAATTCTATCATAAAAACTGGAATTAATTCTAGAGAGTCGCTGATAATGTTTAATATCACAAATAAAATTATTTATTAAAAGAAGAAAAATGAGATGAGCACACCCAAGGAAGCTTTTAGTTGTCGGATCACTAAGCTGAAAATGAAGCTGACGCAACACTTGTCTTTCCATTGCCAAGACCTGCAAGAAATCATGATAAAATAACAAGTTTATATAATGACATGATTAGGTAAATAAACAGGCACAGAAACATGTAAGAAATTGTAAAGTGCAAAACCTTCCAACCTCTTGACGAAAATAGGTATTGTCAGTAATGTAGCAGAATTCCTCCACCTGAGGTGGGGATATTTCCTCATGTTTCCTGAGTCCAAACATAACCACAAGCAGTTAACATGTAAAAACAAAGATAATTGTATGCAAATGATTCATAGAGGATGCCACTGTGATAAAAGTAATAGTTCTTACGATGCAATCAGCATGCAGGAAATGCCGACCAATTGTAATCTTTGCCTGTTTATAACATTACAAGAAAGGTATCTGTCTATATAGGATACAGTCAAATATAGGGTCTCTGGAACAAGTTTGTATTCCTCTGAAACCTGCAGTTTTAAACATAATTAATAGTTTGGTAGAATTTCAAACTTCATCCCTAATATATTAATTAGGAAAGAACAAGAATTCCCTCAACAAGCCAGTCTATCAATATTCCTCGCATGGTAGTAGTTATGTCTGGCTGAACTACCTCCATGTAGTCCGTTGTTGGCCTTCTCTTCTTCTGCCAATGAAGAACAAGAATTACCTCAACAAGCCAGTCTATCAATATTCCTCGCATGGTAGTAGTTATGTCTGGCTGAACTACCTCCATGTAGTCCGTTGTTGGCCTTCTCTTCTTCTGCCAATGCCAAGTATATGGACTAAAAAATTAAATCCTTGCAAAATTAGCAATTGAAAAAGAAGTGCTCTTTAGATGTTCAAGACATTCGAACATAATACAATCCACAATATTGTGGTAATAAAATGGACAAAATTTTCAGGCAATATGGAATGAGAGGAAAGCTACCCAGCCAACTCGTCGTGTCCTAAGAATAGGTGTCAATAATCCCCAACATAAACATAATATTCAAAACGATTACAAAATCTCTAAGTTATCCTTAGGCATGACAGACCTCAGGGTGGAAGGGTGTTCCATGCTCATGTACCAAGTCAAGAGGAAATGAATAAAAATCAATTGAAAGCTGAGACTTCTTAGAGGAAATCAAGGGCCTCATTACCAGTTTAAAAATTGAGACACGGAGAATGCTAACAAGAAAACAAAGCAAATGCCTTATCACATGTTAAAGATGTGTTACTTCAAGTAAGCTAGACATTGGTCCAAAACTGTTCTTTGAAAGTAATTCAAACAACGATTTGTAGAATAATATGGTTTCGTCCAACTAAATTAAGCTTACAAGCAAAAACCAACAAATTTCAACACAAGAATTTTAGAGCAATTCAAAGCAAGTTAAAATAGAGAGACGAATACTCTCACCAACACATCACAAGCACTATGGCTCTCTGGTGGGGGAAAGCTATTTCGTGTTAGTTTTTACAAGATTATAGCAGTATATCTTATTTGCAAATAAACAATAGGATCTCTAGAAGAAAGACAAAGCACAAAAACAAAGAACACAAGAATTTATCCTGGGAAACCCAATCGGGAAAACCCCAACAAACCTTCGTATAGAGATAATGACTCCTGAGAACAAAGAGAGAGAGAGAGAGAGAGAGAGAATGTCTCTCTAAGATATAACCCCAGAAAAATATTCTCCTAGACTACATTAGCGCACCTTTCCTTTCCTGTATAAATAGGGGCGCCTCCTATTTATACTGATTTTCCAAATGGAAAAATACTGGGGCCAACCTACCGTGGGGAAAATACAAAAAAAAAAATATTTTTATTCTTTTCTTGTTTATTCTTTCCCCAAGGTTTACATTGATTCTTTCTAGGGTTTACATGAGTAGTTACATCAATATGAACTCTTGTAGGAGGTACAAGGAAATACAATACAAGTACAATAAGAATAACTTCTGAAGTTTCACAATTTCCAACACTCCCTCTCAACAAGGAAGGTATTCTTCAAATATGGTCATCATTAGCATCACGAACATTTGGGTCTCTTCTGTACATCTCATCTGTCTCGATCATCTCTATACATACTGAAGGTTGTCAACATCGTCTTTGTCCGTCGCGAAGTGTCATCAAAGTTTGATCCACTTAGTCTGTCGATAGATCTATCAGCTCTGTTATAACTTATAAGTCCGTCTCTACCTGAGAACCTGGACATGCTTCACACGGCCATCTACTATCAGTTCATCTCAAGTGATGGTGGGAATTCTCCTATGCCAAGTTGAGAACCAGGGCCAATAGAAATCACCAGTGTACACAAACATCTACTACATGTTCATCTCAAGAGCTAGTGGGAATACTCCAAAGAACACCAGATCAAGAATCTGAACCTATAGTGGTCATCAATGCACACGACCGTCTATATCCTACCAGCCTCAAGATGCCAATGGGATTTCTCCCATATCTGGCTAAGAACTAGAGCAAGCAGAGGCCACCTGAGTACACAACCATCTACTACCTGTTTATCTCAAGAGTTGGTGGGAGTACTCCAAAGAACACTAGATTGAGAATATGAACGTATAGTGGTCATCAGTGTACACGGCCATCTGCTACCTACCCTGCTCATAGTGTCGATGGGACTTCTCCCATACCTGGTTGAGATTCAGAACAAGTAGAGGCACCAGTGTCCTCCCTGTTTTAAGATGCCAATGGGATTTCTCCCATACCTGGCTGAGAACCAAAGCGAGCACAGGTCACCTATGTACACAACCATCTACTACCTGTTCATCTCAAGAGTTGGTGGGAATACTCCAAAGAACACCAGATTGAGAATATGAACGTATAGTGGTCATTAGTGTACATGGCCATCTGCTACCTGCCTGTCTCATAGTGTCGATGGGATTTCTTCCATGCCTAGCTGAAATTCAAAACAAGTAAAGGCACCAATGTAAAAGCATCATAGATATAAGTCTCAATTCCCTCTCCACGAGGGATGCATTTTCTTCTACTCCAAGTCTTCTACAAAAGTATTCAAACTTTGTCCTAAGAAGAGGCTTGGTAAGAATATCTGCAGTCTGGTCATCTGTCAAAACATACTGTAACTCGACCACACTTTTCTGCACCATATCACGAATGTAGTGATATCAAATCTCTATATGCTTCGTCTTATCATGAGATACAAGGTTCACTGACATCTGTATACAACTTTGATTATCACAACAAATCGCAGTTGGTCCTAGATTCTGACCAAACAATCCAGTAAGGAGTTTTCGAAGCCATACTACTTCTCGAGCTGCTGCACTGGCAGCCATATACTCAGCGTCTGCGATGCTAAGTGCTGCTTAGTTCTGCTTCCTGTTGCACCAGGAAATCACTACAGATCCCAAACTGAAGCAACATCCGAAAGTACTCTTCTTATCTACAACACACCCGGCCCAATCTAAGTCAGAAAATCCTTGCAATATCATAGCATATCCTGAAGCATATCTTAGACCATATCCCGTAGTGCCACGTAAGTATTTAATAACATATTTTGCAAAAACCCAGTCAATATGCCTCAAATCACTCATAAACTGGCCAAGAGTACTCACAACAAAACATATATTTGGTCTGGTGTTTGTCAGATACATCAAAGAGCCAATCAACTAGCGATACATGGTGGGATCAATCATATCATAATTTAAAAACTCCTTCAGCTTCTTGAAATTTGCATCCATCGAGATAGCCATGGACTTGCAGTCCAACATCCCGAATCTCTTCAAAATATCAATGGTGCATTTTCCTTGACTTAGGAAAATTTCCTCCTCCATACTTCTAATCCCAAGAAGTAATGCATCAATCCGAGGTCCTTCATTTCAAACTCAGAGACAAGCTTCTTCTTACACCATCCAATTAGTTTCTCATTTCTTGTGAGAAACAAGTCGTCCACATACAGGACCAAACAGTGGCTCGTCATATAAAAAAAGTAGTAAAGATTAGGATCTGCATCACTCTTGGTGAACCCCAAGTTTACCAGGTATCCATCTATTGTCCATACCAAGCACGAGGTGCTTGCTTGAGTCCATATAATGCCTTTTTCAGTTTACATATATGAGAATCTTTCTCATGGAGAATAAACCCTTCTGGTTGTTCAATGTAAACTTCTTCCTCGATAATGCCATTAAGGAAGGCGGTCTTTACATCCATCTTGTTATCACCAAATTTGTAGTTGCCCCTATGAGGTGGATCCAAGATGGATGGTAGAAGGATGGGCAACCAAAGAGGTGAAACCAAGATAGCCTCGATTCCCAAATGGATGGATGTCACGCCAATCGAAGCAATCTTCACTTGATGTTGTCTTAGCCCAAGACAACAATGAGGGAGACCCAGATCTACTGCCGAGAGGAGAGATCAAACCAAAACACCAGATCAAATCAATGGAAGTTGAAATACGTAAGGTGTAAGGTGAAGTAAACCCTAGATCTATGGATGAAGTCACAAGGTGAGTTATGGCTTGGATCAAGAGGCTTATGAAACTTGAAATTGATCCAAGGTTGAAATGCAAGTGACTCATGAGTCTTACTACTAGATCCAGAACCAAGGTACCAGCAAATGATGACAATATCCACTGCCTTGGGAACCATGTCCAATGCAAGGAGGTTAAGAACAAGATTGGGGCTATCTAGTACCACAGGATAGACTTGACGAAAGGTATTACAGTATCAAAGTACCTAATCCTCGGGGATAAGATCAAAACACAAGAGAAATTGGACAAGTGAGGGGTTGCGCTAGGGTTGAGAGATCGGTGCCTTGGGATTTGGGCCCAATGGAGTCACATAAGCAAAACATCGAGGAGGACCCACTTAGGGTTTGACCCGATCTACAAAACCCAGAAATGGTTTGCCAAAAGATCAAGCGGTTTGATCTATAAAAAAATTATTTTTTATATTTACAGTAAAATAAAGGTGCCAATGGATTGAGATCAAGAAAAGAAGAACTAACCTATGGATCTTACCTGGATAACCTTGTAGATGCCTTGACGACGATGATCTATGTCGTCCCGATCAATTTGAGAAGATTTGGATGAAGCCTCTATGAAATTGATTCACCCAAGGAAGCCAATGCGCCCTCTCTCCTACACAACAAACGTCAACCATATCAGATTTGATGCATCAAGAAAAATGGACAAATGCTACAAAAAAATAACAAGTTAAAACCATAGATCACAATGATACTAATGATAACCCCTTGATACAAGCGAAGCCAAGCAAGCGAGTTGAGGAAGCCCTACAAAAACGCCCAAGTGGAGTCGACCCCCTGTAGACAAAACAAAGTTTCCACGAAAATATAGATCTCACCACAAATACTCAAATAGACTTTCCAATCACCATCGAAGAACACCAGATGCAAAGGAGACCCAAGAATTTCCACAAAATAATTTTTCTATTATCAAGATTCCAAGAGCCAAAGACCCCTTTACAATGAGAAGCTCTCCCATTTAAATAGGACAGAGAGATAACAAAATCCTAACCACCTTTTGAATGGATGGCTAAGATTAAAAGATCAAAATGTTCTAATCAACGGTTGAGATGAGCTCAACATAAAGTACATGGATCAATATAATAATATAACACATCAATGGACCAAATATCAAATACCTGTTGAATCATATATACCTGTAAATAACCAATCCGAAGCATCATCTATCTACTGAGAATCTGTTGCTGCGACTCTGGCCAATACTAACTGCTATGTAAATGGCTAAATGGCTACATCAGTCCTCAAATCTGAGTATCCTGAAACTCAGTCATGGCATGGGCAAGTACTATAGACCATCATCAAATAGTGATCCATCACAAAAGCTCATCTCTGCATCTCATATGTAAGGGAACTGGCTGAAAAAGTGTACTGGAATTTGAAAATAGAATATGGTAGCCCAACTACTATATATGTGATAACACATCTGATGCAACTTCCATCCCATAGTTGAAGCAATAACAATGATGGTTCTAATATAAGTGTATCGAGCCACATGAGAAAATGTTTCATCATAGCCAATTCCCTCTTTCTAAGAGAATCCTCTCGCAACAAATATAGCCTTGTGTTTTTCCATGCTACCATCTGCTCCGTGTTTAATCTTGAAAAGCCATTTGGAGGTCACTACAGACTTCCCCTCAGGTCTCGGTACAACCTCACATATGTCATTCTTCATGATAGATTGGAACACCTCTGTCATGGCATCCTTCCAAACTTGGTGTTTGGATGCTCCTTCGTGCGCGGTAGGTTCTAAGTCAATGATGTGACTCATCAATGCTACATAACTCGAGAACCTCTGAGGTCTTTTGCTTTCCCGAATGATTCTCTGTGGAGCTTTGTGCTCCTCACCATCCTACAATGTTTGTTGTGCCTATCTAGGTCTTTTTCGGCTTACTGGCATATCAATGGGAGCATCAACTAGCTCAACTGGATCAAAGGGATCAATTGGTTCATTCTTTTCTTTAGACTCCCTCTTAACTTCTAGAGAAGGAGATGATCTCATCTCTTCATCATCATCGATCTCCATATCAGATCCTCTTCCTTTTTCGTATAGCCATTTCTTCTTCAAAGGTTACATCCCTACTGACTTCGATCTACCTTGATCCTTCGATCTACCTTGATCCTGGGATGTATATTCTATAAGCCTTTGAACACTCACTGTATCCCACGAATGTTCCCTTCTTGCCTGAAGATTCTAGTTTCATCATTTTATCCTTGGGCACATGAATGTAGACTAGACATCCAAAGATACGAAGTATGTATCCATCCTGGTGATGACCAGGTTCATCAAGGATCCTTCAATTGTCTTGTATGAATCAAGACAGCAGTGTCATCAATGTAGTCACCGTCATCATGCTCGATCTGATCAGGATCTTAACTTTTGTTCTTCCTTGACTTAGGAAGACTTCATCAGGTTTTCATCATATGCAATAGACCAGGATCCTCGTCTTTGAGGGATAACTCTCTTCGTCTCTCGAAAATTGGCTGAGTAAATGTTGTCCTCCAAAATCTATTTGCTATGACTCTAACTAGAAAGAGACTACTTTCCATAATTGTTGAGGTAGCAGATAGACCAACATCCGTAGAAGCCTTCCACTTCTAATCACCAATTCTCTACATGAGATCAGTCTAGGTCCGAGAGTCATGATTCTAGTGGTTTTCCGCTTCTGAACCATCCGCATATCAATGGAATCACTTGTCGTTGTAGATCATGGCATTTCCTACAAGTTAAATCCCGTTAGATGGTTAGCAACATTTCATAATCAATGTATCAACAATAATTTGTCCAAGAATGTAGGTATATTTTAGTCAATGCTTCGGCACACCACACATATGGCCATTATTTGGATGCTTGCGGTCTCCATTATAGCATACCATCAAGAGTATGTGCTACTATAAGTATGTTATAAAGGAGGTGTCATTCTAGATGGGTTCATGGATGTTGTGCAACATGGGTCCGAGAGTCATGCTTCTAAAGGCTTTCCGCTTCTGATCCATCCGCATATCAATGGGATCACTTGTCCTTGTAGATCATGGCATTTCCTAAAGGTTAAACCATGTTAGATGGTTAGCAACATTTCATAATCAATGTATCAACAATAATTTATCCAAGAATGTAGTTATATTTTAGTCAATGCTTCGGCACACCACACATATGGCCATTATTTGGATGCTTACGGTCTCCATTATAGCATACCATCAAGAGTGTGTGCTACTCAAGTATGTTATAAAGGAGGTGTCATTCTAGATGTTTCCATGTATGTTGTGCACCATAACAAGCTATTTAAACAATCATGTACATAGCAAATATTACATAAGCCTACTATTCATCAATAAAGGAACTATATCACATGTTCAACAACTTCTTGAATCTAGAAATGTAGATCTACGTAAAACATATTCAAAGCAGTCAAATCTAATCTACCAGAGCATGAAATACTTATCTTTTATTGTTTTGTTGATGGGATTCCATAGCCAGAGTCTGTTGATCTTTATATGCTTGCTAAAAGATCATCACAGTTTGGATCTGCATATCATCTCTTCAATATGGAGAGTTCTAGAAGAACTCTGAACGATCATTATTCCTTGACTTCTTGTGAGGAGTGTCTTCACCAACATTAGCGGTTGAGGCTTTATGCTTCCTCTTGTTTTCACTAAAACACTTGTTTGCATAGTGACCATATTTCTTGCACTTATGGAATTGTATGTGTGATAAATCCTTCTTCTTCTCCCTCTAATCTGGAGAAGAACTTGGTCTCCTAGCTTGGTGCTTATGTTTGTGGAAATTCCTTCATTTTCCCTTTCCTTTCTTGGCATGAGTAATGAAGGCTTGATTCTCCTCAACTTCAGGACCATGGAGTCTTTGCCTTGCTGCAATCCTTGTCTCTTCCTAAGTGTAATATGCCCATAACTTGACGAATTTGGGCAGCTTAGTTAAACCACTTACGGTTTGGATGAAGGACTCCCAAGATGATGGAAGACCATTTAGAGTGGTCATGACAAGCTCTGCTTCATCAATGTTGTCTCCACTGGACTTTAGCTTGTCCCGAAGTTCGATGATTCTCATGAAATATGAGGCAATAGTTTTGGACTTAATCATATTCATATTTGACAGACGAATCCTCAATGTGAAAGTCACATTGATGCTACTATGTTCAAATAACTTTTTCAAGGTCTCAAACATCTTCCTAGCTGTCTTCTTTTCAAAAATTTGAGGAACCAAGTGATCTTTGACTGAGACCACAAAAAACCTTCTTGCTTCCACATCACACTTCCTCCACTAGGACTTGGCTTCTTCCGCTTCTGGTTTTGGAACTTTCTCACTGACAAACTTCAAGAGATCATTTTCTTCTAGGATGAGAACCCTAGACTTTCAAGATATGAAGTTTGTAGCCCCATCAAAACGATCTTCAACCTTCAGTCCAATCATCTTGTCTGCAGATCTAAACCAGAAACCCTAACAGGAGTAAGGTCAAAAATGAATTTTGGAATTTAGGGAAACTGACCTTACATATAGATGCACCCTATCAAAGCAAGTTGAGGGAAGGTGAGGTCGAGCCAAATCAGTGTTGGGAAGCCTTCGAAAAATTGATGCCCTAGTTTCTTCCTGCAGTCAAAAAATTGAAGCTTCTCCAAATTTGATTATGCTTTCACCAAAAGATGTGCCTCCTCTAGAGCGAAGTTTCCACAACTCTTTTTCAGCTGAAAACATGAGAGAAGGCCTTGGAAGGTCAAACCCTAGCTTCCAAAAATGGCCTCTTCTAGAACTGCTCTATCACCATGTTAGTTTTTACAAGATTATAGCAGTATATCTTATTTGCAAATAAACAATAGGATCTCTAGAAGAAAGACAAAGCACAAAAACAAATAACACAAGAAATTATCCTGGAAAACCCAATCGAAAAAAACCAAACAAACCTTCGTATAGAGATAATCACTCTTGAGAACAGAGAGAAGAAGAGAGAGAAAATGTCTCTCTAAGATATAACCCCGGAAAAATACTCTCCTAGACTGCAATAGCGCACCTTTTCTATCTGAGTGATTTGTTGTGAATGTGTGTAATAATGAGGAGGGGGACCTCCTATTTATACTAATTTTCCAAGTGGAAAAATACTGGGGTTGACCTACCTTGGGGAAAATACCAAAAAAAAATATTTTTATTATTTTCTTGTTTATTCTTTCCCCAAGGTTTACATTGATTCTTTCTAGGTGATAGGTAATAACTCCCGATTGATTGTTATTCTAATGCCAATGCATATATTTATACATTTCAGGTGGTGGTTGAGATTCCGACCGGCCTATCCATATTCCTACGTAACTGTTCAGCTTCCTATTCT
>LPNX010977876.1:333330-376461 GCA_001517045.1 Pseudotsuga menziesii
TGATCTTTTGCTTCTGCCCCCTCTGCCTCTAAAGTTTCTTCTTCCTCGTCCTCTCTTGCTGCAATCTCCCTTGGAAGGGTCTTTGTACCGATTCTTTGTTTTCTAAACAAAGTCAAGGGATTCTTCGACAGGCTCGCTTGATTTCTTGATCTTTCTAGACCATTTTGGATATGTTTCCTTGCCAGTGAGGACATCACCAACAATAGATGCTATAGATTGCATATTTTACAACTGTTAGTGTAATTTACAATAATGAACTTGATATGACACAGAGAAATAGAAAAACAATAACCTTGCAGGTCTACAGTCTCTGCCAAGGTGAATACAATGCAAGTTTACAGGCTTCTTCAATACAATTGTTTCACACAGACTTTATTCTTCAAGGCAGGTCTAAGTCTCTGCTATTTTTTACAATACAGTCCTCACAAGATGTATAAGATTTAGGTCAGATGAACGCACAACATGTATAAGAATTAGGTTAAACAATAGGGTTTTTTTTTTGTATGGGTAACTTATTACCTTCACGCAAGTGAGAATTCGTGATTCTTCAACCTACAATTAACTTGCAGCAGCAGCATATCATGGCTTCAATCTGCAGCAATGGTCTTCAAGTAGCATACATCAGTCTCAATATATCAGTCAGCATATATTATTCTTCAACTCAGCATACATATATCTCCAGCATACATTATTTCTCCAATATATCAGTCAGCATATATATATTAGGTCACAATATATCAGTCTTCAATGTGTTCACTACGAGCAGTCTCCAACGCAGCAGTCGGTATTCAGCTCAACATACCAGCAACAGTCTTCAAGGAAGCTCCAAGCACAATATATGTAGGATATATATCAGTCTGATAGGATGTATGGACAAGTATACTATTTTTCTATAAAACAAATTTGATGTGCTTGAATTATCTGCCAAGCAGTTCTGAAATCATCACTTGGTAACAATCTTAATCTGCAAATAGTGGAATAGCCGCGCCATCTGCCATCTTTCATTCTTGTTTGAATAATTTATAACCTTTGATAGATGTAATGAGTTTGCAGCGAATCAAGTTCATTTATCAATAGGGTCTCCAGCTAGTTAAACAAATAAATAACTTAGATGCATTTTAGAGCTTGATCTGAGGATTTGAGCTTTCCTTTTTCTGATAGAAAAGAGCAAGTGTTGCCCATGATGGATCATTTTCTTGTAAAAAATTCAGTTTATCACTCTAGCCTCTTTAGCTGCAAAGAAGGGGTTGCCCCGAAGGAAAGAAGAAAGTAGGATATCCTTTCACAAGCATTTCATTCTCATCTAGATTTAATTCTTAATTTTGTTTTTGCAGTGGGAAACCGTGTACCGATTTCACAGGTAGGGGAAGATGCAGTTGCTACTCACATGAAACAAGTTGACTTGCAAACTAACGCAATGTTCTCACCTCACCGGCTTTACCTCCAACGCTAGCAGTCACGGGCTTCCATGCACAGCATTCACAGCTCCACGCAGTATGAGAGCACAGCTCCACGCACAGCATTCACGAGTGCAATCATGCCATCATTCAGATAACAAATGGACTTGGAGAAGGACTACGCTTTCCCGATCGTGTGAGAGCCCGAGAGAGCAAAAAACACATGTCTTCTATGCCAAGATGGACAAGGGCCAAATAGACGACGTCGTCTTGGTTCGCATAACAGAATTCATTATCATATATCATACACAGCAATAGCAGCATATATCATACACAACAGTCATCATTATGGTTCACGAATTCATTAGCAGCATATATCATACACAGCAGTCATCAAATATACAAAACTTTAAACCAGCTCACACGCAGCTCCAGATTTCAATTGCAAAGGGTCTCCATGATACGCAGTACCAGATAGCAACAATTAATACACTCATAGCAAAAATCGCAGCACTCTCCAACTTCATGATACTCCACAGGAGCAGGTCAAAAAATTAGGGTTTATGCTAATTCAAGCGTTTTAGCAGAGAATAAACTTCACAGATCGCAGCATAGAAACTCACAGCACTCCACGGTTCTCATCACATAACAAGCAGCACACACAACAGAATGATGAATGGAGAGCGTGGTTACAAATTAGGGTTAGGCAGGTCTCCAAGAGAATAACGCATACAATGCATGCGACTGGCAGACCTGGCAGACTGCAGGCAGTCTGGCAAGGCAAGCAGAATGCCAGGACTGAAATGCAGCAGGCAGGAGTTATGGCAAATAGCCAAGCTCTGATACCACTGATAGGTAATAACTCCCGATTGATTGTTATTCTAATGCCAATGCATATATTTATACATTTCAGGCGGTGGTTGAGATTCCGACCGGCCTATCCATATTCCTACGTAACTGTTCAGCTTCCTATTCTTTATTTATTTATTTACAATATTATAATCCCTAACGGATTATATTCTAACACTAGGGTTTACATGAGTAGTTGCAACAATATGAACTCCCATAGGAGATACAAGGAAATACAATCCAAGTACAATAAGAATAACTTCTGAAGTTGCACAATTTCCAACATTTCAAACATCCGCAACAGCAAAAGAACGCACCTGCTACATATTTGAATAAGTTCAAGGTGTTGTTGAGGAAAATTCTACCCAAGCAGGTAAGGAAGGGAGCAGCAATGTAATGTCCTCTTTTAATTAAACCACCCTGAAACACTCGTTAACCTATTTTATTCCCATAGGTTCAAGCGGGTATTAAAAAAAGGGAATAACTTAGGACTAATATCACTGGGAGCATAAAGGAACATCAATTCAGTATTATTAAGTCATCAATATAGTAAAGAAGGCCATCAGAGTTAATATCATAAAGCATGCGGAGCATGCAGGCCTTACTTCTTCAATTAAGTCAACGAGCAATTAGAATTGCATGCATGCAAAAAGTAAAGTAGAAACCCTAAAAGTGACATGCAAACACTAAAAGTACATGCTAAAGCTATATAAGAAGGGTCATTGAACGAAAAGGGATATCTATGAATTATTATTATTGAGTTTGGTTTCTAGAGCAGCGGCAACAAGTTGGGGTTGGAGACAAAGGTCTTCAACGAGCAAGGGGTTTCAACAGTGAAGTCTATTTGCTCTAATCACTTCGAGGTAGATCATCTAGATCTATCATCAGGTATTCATCATCTTCTTTATCCTTGGTTCAATCATCCAACAGTCAGAGAAAGGGTTTATTGCAGGTGCACATTTGCTGCTGGGAAATAGCTGGAAATCCCAAATCCATTCGCTAGCCTTCAGGAATCCAGTAAAGTTTCTACATGTTACCTCCATTCTTCTCAGCAGGGTTACATCAGCATATTGAGTGACACTGATTACTATTCTGTTCCAGGCACATTCAGAGCCTCCACCAGCAAAAACATGAGGAAAGAGGGCATCTTCCCTTCTGAAGTAAATCAATTCACTTTGTGGCTTGAAGGAGGCTAAACTTCTACATGCATCCCCTTATCTCTCTGGGGGGACTATACTCTCAATCCTAAAAAGTTTCAGCAGCAATAGATAACTCCTCCCTCAAAAACGTCAAGCTCAACAAAAGGAGGCGCACTTTCAGCTGGGCATCCACTACTGGAGAGGAGCAATATTTTCTTATCTTTCTGGCACAACTTGCATGCATCTCATCTATTGACAGAATATCAGGATTATTATCAGTGGTATGTGTATCCCTTCAAACTAAAAGTCTTTACCCTATTTTCTCTCCAAATCAGCTATTTTTTAGTAACTCCTCCCTCATAAACGTCAAGATCAACAAAAGGAGGCGCACTTTCAGCTAGGCGTCCACTGCTAGAGAGGAGCACTATTTTCTTATCTTTCTGGCACAACTTGCATGCATCTCATCTATTGACAGAATATCAGCATTATTATCAGTGGTATGTGTATCCCTTCTAACTAAAAGTCTTTACCCTATTTTCTCTCCAAATCAGCTATTTTTTAGAGCCATTTGGCGCGACACTTTTTGCATGCACATTTTACTTATCTTTCTCGTACAATTTGAGCATCTGAACAACAAACATATTACCAAAGTACAATAGAATATCAGTTGGGATATTACACACAAATCTGGTGCTAGTATCTTAGACAACATCAAGGGCAAGTGTGGAAGATTACACTACCAAGTTCAAAAAGCAAGCTATGCTATTAAGCATTCCCAAAGACAAACCCAACATGGTTATCAAATATATTAGAGAGCTTCACCACATTCAATTAGAGGGCGGCATACATTGAAGCCAAAGGCAAACAAGCCATTAGGTTTGGAGAGAGATCTGGATAACCAACAATAAAAACAAAGGAACAAAGACAACCTATGAAAGGTAAGAAGGCTGACAATAGCATACAAAGAAATGATACAAAAGAGAATGATGAATGGAAGGCAAAGAACTGTAACCATGGAAAAAACGAGCACACACAGATAGGTGATGTTGGGTACTACATCCAGAACTATTACCTAGGAATCTGGTTGGAAATATATTCCTTGTACCAAAATCTGCTCCAGTGGAAGAAAAAGTAGTTTAACAGAGGTGAGTGAAAAACTGGTTCTTATGGATCAGCCATGCTCCAAGCAAAATGAAGAGAGAAAAACTCTTCTATGTCAAAGTCCAAATTAAGAAATTCATGGTTACAGCAATATTTGTCCCGAGTAGCCAGAAAAACCTAATATCTAAAGCTTTGGTGCAAATGTTGGACTTGGGTTTACCAATTGAAGCACGTCCAAAATCTAACCCATTAGGTTGGCGACGTAAAGAGATGGAACTCAAGGTAACCAAACAATGTAAATTTAAATTCACCATCTCCGCTGAATTCACATGAAATCACTTGTGATACAGTTCTACTTCGTGTCACTGAAATTGTGATGGGGAGTCCTGTTACCACCTAAGTTGTACGTAGTGGTTTTTTATCAAGTGAGCCTGGTGAACCGGATAAAGAGTTTTTGTTCGGACTTCAGAAGACCTTCGAAAGTACTTCTGGGAAGTGCTTGTTGTACTTTATCACATGTTCATACCTAGAGCCTGGTGAACCGGATAAAGAGTTTTTGTTCGGACTTCAGAAGACCTTCGGAAGTACTTCTGGAAAGTGCTTGTTGTACTTTATCACATGTTCATACCCCCTTGGGGAAGTTGTAATAAATGTTCTAGCATGATAGTGTCTGTAAAAGACTCGATCTCATAGACTTTATTTGTCAATCCGATCAGCCCAAGGTGTTTTATTTTTTTCCCTTGGTTATTATTGGTTGTTGAATAAACGACTTATAATTTCTGAGTTTTTCACTCAATACCTCCAAAGTTGGGGTGGTAGGCTTGGCATTTAGGCCTATTGAGGTTATTAGAGTCTATGTGTCAATGTATAAACATGTTAGGCATTATGGTTGAATCATATGAACATGTCTAAGTCCCCCTAGGTTTTTTAATTTTTTCAGTGTTTTTTATTAAAATTTAATTTTTCCAAAACTTAGGGTATTTTTTTATAGTTTAATTGGAAAAATTGGTTTTGTAATAAAAGTGGGCTCAGAAGTCGGATTCAATCATGTAGTTGTTCATTTTCAAGCTAAGAGCACCCAGTAAACCTATAGACCCACTATTTCCTAGTTTGAATGATTTTCCATCACTCGGGTCAGAAAGCCCCAAAAAATCAATTATTGATTATTTTAATTAATATATTGATGAATAATGGAGCAAATCCAAAATCCTAAATCAGTGGATTCTCAGCCGATTTGATTGAAATCAGTCAAATCTGAACCAGATTGACTGGATCTGACAAAGCCTTGACTGAAGGAGGTGATCTGGACAAATCCAGAGTTGAACTTCAACATCCTTTATGGGGAATTGCGCCATCTCTCTCTCCTCCACACGTGTGGGCTCTCCTGGAAGCTCTGTGGATTGATGTGTCAGTCTGTGGGTTGATGTGTCAGCTCAATCAGCCCCCCGATTGACAAGTAGGCTCAGTTCAGCTTCAGATCGGCATTGATGGACTCTCCTTCAGCTACAGTGGTCTGTCTCCTTGGGATTTGCGCCCCCCCTGAGCTGGACCTCCTTTTTTTGTATAAATAAAGCTCATGCTGCCTCTTCCAAGATAATTAGAGTTGGATTGAGGAGCTGTTGCCATTGTAATACTGCTATATTTTTTGTGAATAAAGAAGCTTTTGAGGCTATATTGTATAGTGCATGTGTTTGTGTGGATTCCTAGCATCATGCTGCTAATGTGGTAACTGCAATTTATTTCCAATTTATGTGCTGCTTTTGTTTTCTGACTTCAAGGATTCGGTTGAATCAAGTAAGGGTGTAAACTAGGCAAGTTAAATTACTTGCTCTTGTTTATCCATATTATGTATGCTCAAGAATTTCAGTTATATGCTTAAATAAGATTATTTTTGCATGATCTTTCATTTTTGTTGCTTTATACATCTATATCCAGATCTCACGAGGTGTTGTGCAGGCTTGTGTTATCTAGTTGCAGGTTCCCGATTGGACGAAGGTGTGGATCAAGATTGACGCCATTCCTTATCCAATAAGCTCAAGACTCTACCCCTCAGCGCTCCACAAAAGGGCCTCCTTTCAGCTTGTTCCATTCAAGCAACGAGTCGACCTTCTCTCCTCTTCTCCTATTTTCTTTAAAAAAATCAATTTTCTTACCTGGTTACTGTGTTCGAAAGCTTTGTTATCGTTTGGATCTGTTATATCAAAGTAAATTTTACATAGATCTGCTATTTCAAAGCTCATAGTCTAGATCTCAATTCTGAAAAGTATCATTAAGCATTCTAGATCTAGCATAAGGAAATCGTCTGTTTTGCATGGCAAGTTAAAGAAAATCAGTAAGTTGCATGCTCTAGATTTCCTTTTATGTTTTAAAATGATTAAATCCAGCAATCAGTGCATATTTCATTGGCTATACAAACAGCAAGCCAAGATCCCAAGGAAAGCTTGCTTTCCTCGATTCCTTTTTCACCTGTTTAGCTAGTTTTAACTTAATCTTTTTTGAGTTAAGGTAGGCTAATCCAAAGGTACTCTTAAAGTGCTTTTGGGCATATGTTATTCTAACATGCTTGTTGGTTTTTAGCAGATGTAACAGAAAAGAAAAGAAGCTACTGTTCGAAAGTGGCCTCGGGAGCGTTCAAATCCCCCAGGGGTCTCCCCTTTCCCTAAAATTTAAAAAAATTTGGAGAGTTGTAAGATCTTGGTTTCATCCCGTATAAGGACCAAGAGGTTTCTGATATTTCAGTTTGCTGATATTGTAACCAATAATAATAAAAGAAAATCTTTTTTGAGTAGGCTCTTTCAAACGCGCTCAACATCCCCCCAAGCGGGATCTGCGTTCGTTTCACCTTTTTGTGTTTTTCCATTTTTTCTGCTCTAGTTTAGTACTGACATGCAGGATTGTATACTTTGATATAATTTTGCATTATTCCATATTTTAATTTCAAGAGTAATCATATTACTTACTTCCCGATTGACCCGCAAGGGGAAAGAGATGCGTAGTAGGACTAATTAGAAAACCGACGTTGTGTATCTTTGATTCCTTTTTCATCAATTGTTTCGTTAGCCATAATAAAATTAACCCCTCCTTGATTCCCCGATTGAGATCCACTTGGATCGAAAGAGGTTCCTGGAGGGTTTTCTTTTTAACAAGAACACGTATCTTAAAATTTACTAAAAATAACGAAGACTCCAATGTGTATGCTCTGTACTTGATTGCAGTTCGTCCAATCAGTCAAGCTACATCAAAAGCACTTAAGTGACTAGAATAATTAGGATTCACTCTCCCCAAATTGACAAACCATCAAGCGAAAATCCAACGCCTCGATCAAACCATTACGGTGGCAAAATACCCAAAGGAAGCGAGAACTCCTGAAAAGTGAACTCGAGGCGCCAATCTTTGTTACACCTTCGGGTGCATTATGAACAATAGCCTCAGAGACTCCATTCAACCCACAAATTCCTTGCGAGTAGCCGTCACGGTTTAGTTTTGGACATACTTCAAGTACCCCCTGGGTATATCTGGAGTCCCCTCACCTAAGTTAAATTACTCATCTTCTTACATTAATTTAAAATTCACCAAGATATAATTGCACAACATTCATTCAAGCACTTGCAAGCACTCTTAACTGTTTTTCGACTCCATTTTCAAGGCACTCGTCAATTATTTATTTCTTTCAATCTACATGAGATTGGGTGTCATTTTCGTGCTTACTTGTGATTATCTTATCATGTTATTTGTTGTTTACAATTGTTAAATCGAAACTCCTAAAAAACTTACTCTTTAATACCATCATCATACTAAATAATTTTGCCTTAGTAACTTAATAGGGTCTACCCCCCTTGGCTTGGTTAGGAGTTGAGCCTAAACGAAGGAGTCAAGAACAAGGTGACAGCCTTGACTCGAGACTTGCCCCCAAGGACACACCGAGGGGCTTGAAGATTTCTGCCACGTAACCCAGGTGTGTGAAAGGCGGCAACACTTTTTGGCGCCGTTGCCGGGGATAAATCTTTTTATTCCGGAGTACGACTTAGCTTAACTTTTTTCTAAACAACTAAAAAGATATAAAAATTTTATAAAAAAATTGATTGATCTTGTCTTTAAAAAACATAAAAATTAAAATTCGATCCATCTAGCAACTCCACTGTCTAACATCCCTCCAAAAATTTCTACCCGAAGAAACCGCCATCAATTATTCAATCCTCTCCCTGATCCTGAAAGGTTTATTAGGGAAAGATTGAATAGGCAGACTTCTCGTAGAGACCTTGAAAATTTAGGAGACCAATCCCTCTCAGATATCCATCACATATTTGTAGAGAGTCATGTTCACCAATCTCACGAAATGACGAAATTGTTCAAACCCCTTGACTTTTCTCAAATAGCAAGTGCTCCCCATGCCATTCCAAAAGATGTTATCAAGAAGCTCCCCATATTTCAGGGCAATAATGCCATCATTGCCAAGTCTCACCTTCGAAAGTTTGAAAAGCACCTGGTTAGTTATTGCAATGATGCTGCCCATGACCATGACGATGTCAAAATGAAGCTCTTTGCTTTATCCTTAGAAGATGATGCTGAAGAATGGTACCTCAACCTAGATGATGATTCATATAAAACTCTTAGTGAATTCCTAGAGGGTTTTAAGAAGAAATGGGGAGAAAAGAAAAAACCAAGACATCTACTTGATGCCCTTCATAACATTACGAAGATGGAGAATGAAACCATGGATGAATTTAACACTAAGTTCAGGCGTGTGGTTGCGGACCTCCCTAAAGAAATCAAGCCAAAGGATGCCTCCATCCTCATATCTTACATTAAATCTTTCTCTGGTGATTTGAAGTACCAGTTAAGAGACAAAGGGCCGACCGATCTAAAAACTACTCAGGAATTGGCCAAGAAAATAGAAAAGAATATGCAGTCTTCAGGCAAATCCAACATCCGAGGTTACACTAGGGGAAACACTTCATACAACAAAGAAAAGGGAAAAGTCGTTGAATCAGAAGAAAAGGGAGCCTCTAAAGATCCCATGGAAAAGGTAACAGACATGATAAAAGACTTGGTTACTAGTCAAAACCAACTTATGGCAAATCAGTCCGCACAACTGAATCATATGCACAATAGAATAATCATAATGGAAAGAAATAATGGACCTAGGAATTTTCAGCCTAGGCAAAATCAGATGTATCAAAAGAAGTTTCCTCAACAAGAGCCTAGGATTCCAAACCAGTTAGACTCAGCTAACCTGGTGGAAGAAGTAACTCCATGGTGTAGACCTTGTGAACAATTCCACCAAGAAAGCACTTGTTATGTTGCAAATCAAGTCATGGAACATGGACTTCCTGAGGTCAGTAGTTAGGAAACAACTTCAAGCAAGCCTGAATATATATACATGGTAGGCCAGGCCTACCCTTTGTCGCCAGCTAAACAGTACAAACCTAAGGATGAAACCATTGCAGAACCTTATAGTGAAACTTATGATGAAAACTGTAATGTACATGATGGGACTCCTATGTGTTCTCCATATAATGATGATAGTATGGAAGGTTTACTGCCTTGTGACCTTTTCTCTGAAGAAGATGAGTATGAAAATGAGGACAAGTATAACTTGGAGCATGATACAAGTGACGAAGACTCCCTTATCCCCGACAAAGATGTTGATGAGGAGTCCTGGACATTCATGGAAAATCCAGTCTATGACATGAATAAAGAGGAAAATAATGAACCAAAAACTTTTGATGGTTTTGTTGATTTTTCTGTCCATGGCATATCTAAAGGAGAGAGCATGGACCATGTTGCCTTGGGAAACTTTGATATGAAAAAGGTGCATGCAGTTTATCCACATAATTAGTCTGAGCCATATATCAGTATCAGTAATGAAGACAAAGAGAACTTGATATTGGAACTTGATATCAGAAATGGGGAATCCATCACATCTAACATAGATGATGGTGATGACTATTGGGATTTTTGTGGATATCTTATTAAGAATACTATCTATGTTATATCCAGCAAGGGGAGTGTCTATTTAGAAATTTGTGGAAGTCCAATCTACTATACTTCCATAAAGGGAAGCATGGATCTAGAGACCTTGGAAAATCCTAGTATGGAAAAGCAGCATTCAAAACTCTTATATGATCATTCAGAGTCTCATGCAGAGCCGCACAAAGGTATCAATAATGAAGACATGGAGAAGCAGTGTTGTGAAAAGACAGATGTGATGCAGTTAGTAGAATATCAGTCTCAACATATAGAGTTTCCTCGTGATTTGGAGCCGCTTGGGGCTTATACAGTGAATTATCATCCGGTAAGCCTTAATGATCAGTATGATGGTGTAGTCAATCTGCCTTATCATTCCGATTTGTACATCAACCCTGTCCAGTCATGGATAGAAGCAGCCTGCGAAAGCACTTACCAGTTTGGGAGGAAGTTTGACGACATTATTCATGCCTATGATTTCCCATCCATCCCGCCCCTTCCAGATCATCACGAGGTTTGCATTTTCTTAATAAAGTATCCTTACTTTGGCTAGTAACCAAAGACAAGGAAATTTTTTTTTATGTTAATAAAATGCTTCGGTGGTTACATTGGATTTCTGATTACACTTAACCCTTTTTATATCATGCTTAGAGTAGGATAATAAGCTCCTTGAAAAAGAGCATTTACTTTCCGCATTTTTGTTTTGTACTTAGCTATAATAAAACATTTTTTTCATTAGTTAGTTACATTTATTTTGTTTAAATAAATCAGCTTAATGGTTCATTTGGTTTTTATGTAAAGCTTGTGCTACTGAGGTTTTCTTGTCAAGTTGAGATGTTCTTACAGGGTGTATAAACCAGAGATTCTGGTGTTCTCGTATCCTCTCCTTGCCCTATGACCAGATCGAGCACACGTCCCGCAATTGGAGCCAGAATGTTACCACCTAAGTTGTACTTAGTGGTTTTTTATCAAGTGAGCCTAGTGAACCGAATAAAGAGTTTTTGTCCAGACTTCATAAGACCTTCGAAAGTGTTTCTGTGAAGTGCTTGTTGAACTTTATCACATGTTCTTACCCCCTTGGGGGAGTTGTAATAAATGTTCTAGCATGATAGTGTCTGTAAAAGAGTCGGTCTCATAGACTTTATTTGTCAATCCGATCAGCCCAGGGTGTTTTTTCCATTGGTTATTATTAGTTGTTGAATAAACGACTTATAATTTCTAAGTTTCTCACTCAATACCTCCAAAGTTAGGGTGGTCGGCTTGGCATTTAGGCCTATTGAGGTTATTAGAGTCTATGTGTCAATGTATAAACATGCTAGGCATTATGGGGTAGTCATATGAACATGTCCAAGTCCCCCTAGGTTTTTTAATTTTTTTTTATTTTTTTAATTTTTTCAGTGTTTTTTATTAAAATTTAATTTTTCCAAAACTTAGGCTATTTTTTAATATTTAATTCGAAAAATTGGTTTTGTAATAAAAGTGCGCTGGGACGTCATTCAGTCATGTAGGTGCTCATTTTCAAGCTAAAAGCACCCAGTAAACCTATAGACCCACTATTTCCTAGTTTTGAGTGATTTTCCATCACTCAAGTCAGAAAGCCCCAAAGAATCAATTATTGATTATTTTAATTAATAAATTGATGAATAATGGAGCAAATCCAAAATCCTAGAACAGTGGATTCTCAGCCGATTTGATTAAAATCAATCAAATCTGAACCAAATTGACTGGATCTGACAAATCCTTGACTGAAGGAGGTGATCTGGACAGATCCAAAGTTGAACTTTAGCATCCTTTATGGGGAGTTGCGCCCTCTCTCTCTCTCCTCCACACGTGTGGGCTCTTCTGGAAGCTCTGTGGATTGATGTGTTAGTCTGTGGGTTGATGTGTCAGCTCAATCATCCCCCCGATTGACAAGTAGCCTCAGTTCAGCTTCAGATCGACATTGATGGACTCTCCTTCAGCTGCAGTGGTCTATCTCCTTGGGATTTGCGCCCCCCCTGGGCTGGATCTCTTTTTTTGTATAAATAAAGCTCATGTTGCCTCTTCCAAGCTAGTTAGAGTTGGATTGAGGAGTTGTTGCCAGTGTTATACTGCTATATTTTTTGTGAATAAAGAAGCTTTGGAGGCTATATCGTGTAGTGCATGTGTTTATGTGGATTCCCAACGTCATGCTGCTAATGTGGTAACTGCAATTTCTTTCCAATTTTTGTGCTGCTTTGTTTTCTGGCTTCAAGGATTCGGTTGAATCAAGTAAGGGTGTAAACTAGGCAAGTTAGATTACTTGCTCTTGTTTATCCATATTATGTATGCTCAAGAATTTCAGTTATATGCTTAAATAAGATTATTTTTGCATGATCTTTCATTTTTGTTGCTTTATACATCTATATAAGATCTCACGAGGTGTTGTGTTGGCTTGTGTTATCTAGTTGCAGGTTCCCAATTGGACGAAGGTGTGGATCAAGATTGACGCCATTCCTTATCCAATAAGCTCAAGACTCTATCCCTCAGCGCTCCACAAAAGGGCCTCCTTTCAACTTGTTCCATTCAAGCAACGAGCCGACCTTCTCTCCTCTTCTTCTATTTTTTTTTAAAAAATCAATTTTCTTACCTGGTTACTGTGTTCGAAAGCTTTGTTATCGTTTGGATCTGTTATATCAAAGTAAATTTTACATAGATCTGTTATTTCAAAGCTCATAGTCTAGATCTCAATTCTGAAAAGTATCATTAAGCATTCTAGATCTAGCATAAGGAAATCGTCTGTTTTGCATGGCAAGTTAAAGAAAATCATTAGGTTGCATGCTCTAGATTTCCTTTTATGTTTTAAAAAGATTAAATCCAGCAATCAGTGCATATTTCATTGGCTGCACAAACAGCAAGCCAAGATTCCAAGGAAAGCTTGCTTTCCTCGGTTCCTTTTTCACATGTTTAGCTAGTTTTAACTTAATCTTTTTTGAGTTAAGGTAGGCTGATCCAAAGGTACTCTTAAAGTGCTTTTGGGCATATGTCATTCTAACATGCTTGCTGGTTTTTAACAGGTGTAACAGAAAAGAAAAAAAACTGTTGTTCGAAAGTGGCTTCAAGAGGCGTTCAAATCCCCCCAGGGGTCTCCCCTTTCACTAAAATTTAAAAAAAATTGGAGAGTTGTAAGATCTTGATTTCATCCCATATAAGGACCAAGAGGTTTCTGATATTTCAGTTTACTGATATTGTAACCAATAATAATAAAAGAAGTCTTTTTTGAGTAGGCTCTTTCGAGCTCGCTCCCCATCTCCCTTTCACCTTTTTGTTTTTTTCCATTTTTTCTGCTCTAGTTTAGTACTGACATGCAGAATTGTATACTTTGATATAATTTTGCATTATTCCCTATTTTAATTTCAAAAGTAATCATATTACTTACCCCACGACTTCCCGATTGACCCGCAAGGGGAAAGAGATGCGTGGTAGGACTAATTAAAAAACCGGTGTTGTGTATCTTTGATTCATTTTTCATCAATTGTTTCGTTAGCCATAATAAAATTAACCCCTCCTTGATTCCCCGATTGAGATCCACTTGGATCGAAAGAAGTTCCTGGAGGGTTTTCTTTTTAACAAGAACACCTATCTTAAAATTTACTAAAAATAACAAAGACTCCAATGTGTATGCTCTGTACTTGGTTGCGGTTCGTCCGATCAGTCAAGCTACATCAAAAGCACTTGAGTGACTAGAATAATTAGGATTCACTCTCCCCAAATTGACAAACCATCAGGCGAAAATCCAACGCCTCGATCAAACCATTACGGTGGCAAAATACCCAAAGAAAGCGGGAACTCCTAAAAAGTGACCTCGAGGCGTCGATCTCTGTTACACCTTCGGGTGCATTATGAACAATAGCCTCAAAGACTCCATTCAGCCCACATATTCCTTGCGGGTAGCCGTCACGGTTTAGTTTTGGACATACTTCAAGTACCCCCTGGGTATATCTGGAGTCCCCTCGCCTAAGTTAAATTACTCGTCTTCTTACATTAATTTAAAATTAACCAAGATATAATTGAACAACATTCATTCCAGCACTTGTAAGCACTCTTAACTGTTTTTCGACTCCATTTTCAAGGCACTGGTCAACTGTTTATTTCTTTCAATCTATATGTGATTGGGTGTCATTTTCGTGCTTACTTGTGATTATCTTATCATGTTCTTTGTTGTATACAATTGTTAAATCGAAACTCCTAAAAAACTTATTCTTTAATACCATCATCATACTAAATAATTTTGCCTTAGTAACTTAATAGGGTCTACCCCCCTTGGCTTGGTTAGGAGTTGAGCCTAAACGAAGGAGTCAAGAACAAGGTGACAGCCTTGACTCGAGACTTGCCCCCAAGGACACACCGAGTGGCTTGAAGATTTCTGCCACGTAACCCAGGTGTGTGAAAGGCGGCAACAAGTCCTTGTCAGACTAAGGTGCTCCTTTCCATAGAAGAACAGGTAAGAATCTATCCATAGAAAAGGATAAGCCATAGCCCTATCTCATTGAATCCTACCACAGTAAAGATACTATATCTTCTGTTTCAGCCACCCAAGCAAAACAACCCATTAATGCCAGCAAAAGGCTCATTTTCTTTATGTTAAGACTTGAGGAGGAAAAAGTGAGTGTGGAACTAGAAAATCGTCATTTTATAGGGAAGCAACTAGAGGACCTAGTGTAGCAGCACAAGGAAGTCTTTCCTGAGCCAAAGGGATGTTGGTTGAAAGGCATCAGGGAATTCAGCTATTGCCAGATGAAACCCTGCCCAACTTAGGCTATAAAGGACCTCCCTGCTAGAAAACAAAGAGCGAGTTATAAAGCAAGATATATCACCTGGCATGCCACCTAGAGTTTCATCTTTAGGAGTAGTCATGCACTTGGCATCTTTTGCACATGAATAATTCAAGATGATGTCCACTGTTGATGTAGATATTGGATGCATCTTGGCAGCATTGCAACAAATAGATGCATGTAAGAATAAAGATGCAGTGAAATATTTTCAGTTAAAGGATGGATTGTTGTACTATTTTGTTAAGTTATGCAACTCCAGTCAAAACATTTCTGTCAGTCTTAGAGTTCTTGAGAGGGATCCTCTCTTTCTTGGACTCCTAGCAGTGTATATTTCCTATTTGGTAGATGATAGACTTAGACTAGTCTTTAGATTCTAGGACTTTGATCTTAGAGGTTAGATATGCTTTTATAGAAGCCGCACTCACACTCCCAGTATGTATTGTTTCTGATGCACCTAGCAGACCGTTTGACCTATTTATGGTCACCTGTTGGACATAAATAAAATTATCTTACCTTATCTTATCTTATGCATCTCAAGAGGAGAGTCTGTAGTTAGCTTGAAATTACTTCTCCAAACTCCATTTGATAGGGTTACAAAGAATGGAAGAGGAAGAAGGTTCCAGGTCCAGTAATGAAGAGCTCAGGAGTGTTAAAGTCATAGAGTGGACTCAAAAAGTTCATTCCCAAGTTCAAGCCAGATTGCAACAGAAGGCAATGTCCATCATAGGACAGCTCAAAATTTTCAATTTGTGGACATGGTATGATCGTAATTGAGCAAGAAAAGTTTTTATGGCCCAAGCAAAAAGTTAAAACCATCTGGTATGGACACTTCAAAATCATCCAGCAAAAACCAGAGAATCAATTTAAGCTAGAATTATCCAGTTATATGAAAATTTATTACATAGTGAACACAGATTTCCTCCAACTTTTTGAGCCCTTGATGCTGGACAATGAGGGAGAGGAAGAGTCTCTTACACCTGTTGTAGAAGAACTGATTCCAAATTTGCAAGCTGAGCTGCAAAACAGTTAAACAGTACCTAAAAAGGCCAGATCCAGTGATTGACATAAAGGCAAACTTGATGGAAAAAGGAGGTCTGATCCAGCTATGTATTAGATCCATGTTGGCATTAATTCCACATTTGGCCAGAGGAGTTACAAATACAGTTTTAGTAAACTTCTTCTAGGTTTTTGTTTTTCTTGTTTTTGCACTCAGTTTGCTAGGGACAAAAAGACAGTGATTGAGGAAAACATTGAGAGAAAAGATGCAAGGCTTCAATCACAGCAGGATGCGACCCAGACAGAGAAAAAATGTTTGCTGCTAAAGTCAATGTGCAAGGAGGAGTGCAATGATATGTAATTATGCTCTGCACAGTCATTCGCTCATGGAGTAAAACATTAGTCTTTCTTATAATGTTTTCTTTGCTGTGTAATGATTCATGAATCTTTTTGTCTACTGATATATCCTGCTTTTGCTTTAGCAAGCATAGATCAGGACGCCTGTAAAACAAACTTGTGTTCCCTATTTCTAGGCATCTTCACAGCCTTGGTTCTTTGCTGTAATATGTACTAGCAGGTGTTTCTGGGCATCCTTAAGCAGTTTTGTTTTCTTTGTTGTAATTGGCATTAGCAGGTGCTTAAAAGACTGATCATTTATTGAGAGAAAACCAGCAGTGATAGTTATATCTCACATATGAACTGCATCAGAAGATATAGTCATATCTTACATATGAATTGCTTGTATTGCATAGCACAGCTGAAACATCTTATTCCTATAAAAATATGAAATACATTAAGGGTGGGAAGTACCTCAGTGTTGTGAAGATAGTCATAGATATCAGAGGCATAGAATATGCACATCTGAGGATCTCTGTTATCTGCATCGATGTCAACAATCTTAGATTCTTGCACCCCTGCCGCCACTGGAGTCCTTTCTTCAAATAGGTGGACTATAATAAGTAGCATTGTTATAACAGTTAGCATACAAGAAATTGCAGCTCACATTGAATAGTGAAAAAAATTTAAAAAACCCTTCAAATTGTGAGAACTTGTTTCCAGAAACGGGAAACAAGGAATGGAACAACAAATGGGTCTAATGGATTTGGGGTAATAAGAAGCATGAACTCCCCCCAACCCCCTCCATATTCTGCATATAAATTTGATTGGTAATGCACTTTAAAAGGGTCAGGACAGGAGCGGGAACAAGTATGGGACAGAAACAAGAAATGAACCCTGGATTTGGGGAATAAAAAACAACTCCCCTAACACCCTCTATATTATGCATATAAATTTGATTAGTAATGGACAAATATAGGGTCAGGCAAAGAGCGGGAACAAGAATTGGAACAGAAACAAGAAATGATCCCCCGGGTCAGGTTTCTGGTCACATAGCGCACGAGCGATGAAGCAAAAAGAGTTTATTCATAAAATTACCTTCCAATGGTTTTGACTTTAAATGATGCTTTGATATGTACAGGTTCTGCAAGGTTTTCTGCTCCAGCGAAGCAATATCTGAGGCATTGCCGTCGATGGGTAGAGCCTCTGTAATAATTGAAGAATGAGAAGCAGTTGTGTTTGAAATCTTTCCCCCTGTAGATGAAATCCTGTTGTTCGGATTAGAGGAACCAGAGATACTGCAGGCCACATTGTTTCTCGGAACCCTTAGACCAACATTATCGGGTTTTGCAGGGTGTCTGGGAATAGAGGATTTTGCAGGACCCTTTTGAATTTCAGAGTCTCTTGTGCCGCTGGGAGTCCCTCTAGCCCTGGCTTTTGAAGATGCTGATTGGCTAACAGATCCCTTTAAGACAAAGTAATCATTTTTTTACAATTTCAGACACAAATTTTCAAAAGCAAACTGCCCAGTAAAATTAGAATAAATACCCAAAAAAACCCTAATACCCTTGCATTCTCTGAATACAAATGCCAAAACCAAGAAAACCCATTTGGACAGAAATTGGAAAATGCTTTCACCTGGCTATGGGAAACGCCATGCTTAGATTGGGCGGATGCCTGATTTGTCAAATTGGAAAGAGGAACGCGTTTCCTAGATTGCTGAACAGGTGGAACAGCACGGCTCCGCGGTCCGCCGTCTAGAGAGACTCTCTTCGGATTCACATTGTCCCTCCGTGGATTATCTGCCCTTGTCCTCGATCCACCGGCTGGTGCAACTGACGCCGTTTCACGTAATTTTAATCTCCGACTTTGCTCTGCCATTTTTCTGTCAAAAGATAAAATTATGCAAGGTGCTCGGGCCTGCCTGAAACAATCAACTCCCAGCAGCAAATGCAAAGGCGAAACGGAAAATTAAGCAATTAAATCGATATATAGGCAAAATTGATGCGTTTCGGACTGTTTATCAAAATGGATGTAAGGCGAAGATCGGTGGGTAATTAGGCAAAACGAGGAAATTTGAATTCGGCCGGCCTACTTCTGCCTTTCGTTTTAAAATCTGGCTTTTGAGCTTCAGATGAATACTATATTTAGTAACGACAAGATCATTCGGGCCGTGGGTTTACGGATCCTACCGTTGAAGACCCGCAGGAACCGAGCGTAGAATAAGGTTCAAATTTTTTGAAATTTAGGAATTTATGGTATATACGATTCCCTATACGTACAATCTCGTAATTGATCGTATCATAAAAATGAGCACAATCATGCCATATTTACTTATTTTAACAGAAGTTAGAATAACACTTATGGGTGTTATTTTTTTCACATTTGATTTGGGATGGAATTTGATCTCCACATATCCTAGATGGCACCAGAATGAGATAAGTCTATTGTCTATATTGATGTTATGGTTGGGATAACAAACGAGGGATTCACGAGTGCTTAGGTTTTTAGAGTCGAGGCGACTGAACCTTGGCATGGCAACTAGGGTTTCATCCCTAGTCGCCCCCCTTCTTTTTTTTTTGTAGTGTGGCCTGAGGCTTTTCCGGGTTAAGTGGATGAAGACAGAACTTTATTCTTGGTGCGTTGTAGGTGCCCTTGTGCAGCAATCCTTTCTGTGGCGGAGGCGACGACAATTTTGTTGAGAGACGTCGGACATTTGAGTGTGGTTCCCTCTCTTCAGCGACACAGTTTCTGTTATGATGGGGTTTGCCATGCTCTACGACGGCAGTGGGAGCCATTCCTTGTGGCGTCGCTGTGAGATGGTTTATGGCGGTGTCTACGAAGAGGTGGGGCCTTTGCTGTGTTCCTTGGTGAAAGGTTTTTTTCTTCTTGTTGTGGTTATTTTCCCTGCAATGACGTCATTTTTATTTGGAGGGATGGAAAAGGATGTTGTATAGCTACTTGTTTACTCTATCGTTGGACGAGTATCTTGCCCCCTTTTGGTGGTATAGACTGTTGCGGGTTTCCTTTGCTTTTCTTTCTGCTACTTTGCTCTCTTGAGCAGTTTCTGTATTGGTGTATTTTTGCCCCCTTTTGTAACTCTCTTATAGGGTGTTACTTGCTGAAGTTTTTGGCTTCTAGCAGTAAGTTCTGGTGCTTTGCACTTGCAATTAGGTGGTATAGTCTTTTCTTGGAGGTTGTGGTATGGTTTTCATTGGCGGGGAGCCTGATTCTGGATGCTTAGTTTGTTGAGCACTGTATATGTTTTTTGGTTGGAAATGATACCTAGTATCATAGAAATGTAAATCGTTACCTTTGATTCTAATGAATATCAAGAAACTGCTATTTTTCTTCTGGAAAAAAATATTGATGTTATGCTCATTGCTCCAAATTCGAAATAAACGATTATATATATATATATATATAGTAGTTGATTCATGGATGATGAACAATTCATACAACATGTTTAACTAGAAGTAGATGGGTGATAACAACTAGTTGAGGCATTGGCAATAAGTGATTACAACTATACTTGGAGAACAAGTAAGTGATTTAATTTGTTTGTGGCACTTAACTTTTAGCATATTAGTGTTCATCGACCACAAGTTAAGTGGATGTGCTAGGATGTGTTAGTTTTAATATGGTTGGAGTGGATCTAACTTTTAAGAATGTGTGTTTCTTATTTACAAATCATATGTGTGAATCATGAGGACTTGGGACATAGTGGGAATTAAATGGGTGGTTGACAAGTACAAGCATGCTTGGTATGCTTCCATTTTAAGTTGTGCTTGTTTAGTAGCCTTCTCTTCGGTTGACATTGTAGTGGGGTGTAATGGGTATATTGTAGGCAGGTTGTTCATCAATAGAATCATCATTGCAAGGTTGTCGAATATTGAATCGGTGATATTATTAAACATAATGCATTTGGTATGTTTAAACATTAGACCAAACAATTATAATAAGCATGGGATTTTCGATTCCAGTACACACACAACCCACTTTATAATAAAAAATCAAATTAAAAAATAAGTTTACACTAATTCCATCGAAAATCCAAAATATAATTACTCAATGATATTGTTCACATGTCCCAAGGGGATATCTAAAGGTAATCCCAATACATGTTATCTTTTATGATCAATTGGTGGTATATGATAGATATACTTTATTAACAACTCAACACTTAGAGACAAAATACATATTGCATCCACAACAACAACAAAAAATTGGATGTCTTCCTTTTCCAAGAGAACTCTTTGTTATTGAAGTTTTCCTTAAAAAAATAATTTACGTTGAACAATGAGAACCTACAATTGTTTATTAACCATGCAATATTCCATGAGATCATCTTTATATAAGATGTTCTTCCTTTTAAAGTTTTGGAAGTGTAATCACTCATGCACATACTATATGTCGAAATGTTGTGTTTTCATTTAACAATATTCACATTACCAAAGAAACTATAAAGAGTACCATAAAATGGCATAAGTGGTATTGAGTATTGGGAGGAAAGAACACATGTGAAAGGATAAACAACCTAATATTTGCATCATCTATTTTAGACTTTGAAAACATATAATTATTACCACAAAATGAGATTGCAATCCCAACTTCAAGCACAATAAGGAAAGATGAACAACCACCATACAAAGCACACTTGTAATAGGTTTAGTATTTTCTGTATAGATGGATAGAAAGAGAGAAGTCATCGATTCCCTCCAACAATTGAATCAACCTTGGCATGTGATTGGAAGTTTTTTCTCTTAACTCTAACAATATTTTAGATCTCTAAGTAGATATGTTTTGGGTAGCATTGATATCATACTTTAGCTAACTAGAACTCTCAGTTCATTCATTGGAAGTAGATGGATTGGTCAATTTTGAATGATACCTAGTTGATTCAACTTCCAAATTTTCAAAATAGGAGCATGTTGACTATGTTTCCATATGTATTTTATATACCACCTATTTCGTATTTTACTAAAGTGGGTGCTATTGAACCATCAACTTTGGGTAGTCAGTCATTAATATAATGGGACAATGTGACATGTTGAGGTTTTATCTTCAACCCTTTACATTTTGAACAACCACATACTACTGGGGTGTCATAAAAGAGATTTAGTTTCATGATGAAACACCATTGGCCCAGGATGGTTGTTAGAAGATGGCATGTTACAGTTGGTAGGGTAACGTGTCTCTCCATTTTCATCTACCGTATTCTTGCAGGTATCTCTTTTTTTGTAAGTTCCATGGAAAATTTATAGTAATATACAAAAAATAGTACATACACAAGATTATCGGCATGTATGGGAGTGCAAATCGGTTCCATACATTTATAAAAAAAATGGGCTACTAGTAATAGAGGTCCCTTCTATGCTATAAATATCAAAAGAACCATCTGCATAAAGTATGATCATTCCATGAAGATCGAAAATCCTATCTAACATGCTCATTCCTAGACTGATCTCGAACCTACAAGTCCTAGAGAAAGAGCTACTAACCATATGATGGAACCAAGAGAAAAATAATTATCTACTTCTAAAAACATATTTCTAAAAAGACTATTAGCCTCTCAATTTTGAAGAACACAAAAACCAAGAGATTACTTGGGACTTCCTGTAGTGTCTACATCCTCGGGCTTTTCTTCCACAATTGGATAGTGATAGTCCCCGGAGATTCGGGAGCTCCTGAAAGCTTCCTTGACTGGTAAGCCCATAGTTTTTCAGGTGGCAGGGTCCATCAGGTTCATTCACTCCACGTGTTTTCTTTTTTGTCCATTGGCTAATGCAATGGCAATTTTGTCTTGCACCTAAGAGAGATCCATACTAAGTTGCTCTCCATGTTGCACCAGTGGCTTGGAAATTTAAGAGGTGCATGGGGAGGAGGATATGTGAGGAGTAGGAACTGGAGAAGGTGGAGGAGGAGGAATGTTCCCTTAAGGGAGATCCTCAGATTACATGAGGATTTGGGGGATCAAATTTTTAACTGTCCAATAATGTATATGCCAAATTCAGGTATGATTCCCCAGTAATGGGGGATCAAATTTTTAACTGTCCAATAATGTATATTCCAAATTCAAGTATGATTCCCTACCAACTACTGGACCACTAAGTCTTCCTCCCAGTCATCGAACATGTTCCTCAAATGCTCAGGAACCAAGCTATCATGGTCGCTATCTATAGATCCTTGGATCCTCGAGTAACTAAACAACCTCTCCCTCCGCTTCCATGATGAGGGGTCACTCTTTGTCGTCGTGACATGTTCTAGATTGAAACTTAAGACTCAAGAAAATCTCTACCCTGCAAATGCAAAGGGCATCAAAGAGAGATACCGACCCATAAAGCTTGAAAACTTGAAGAAGAGCTAACAATAAAGTCGAGGAATCTGGAATTCCAAAGGAGAAAGGTTTCCTTGAGATGCGAGAGAGACGCTCTGCTAAAGTTTCTAAAACCAAATGCGTGAACCCATTGATTAAACCTAGTGAGAGTCTTTTGATTAGCATCCGAAGGGACCATTAATTCGTTCATAATTAGCATGACCACCACAGTATTGAGGACTGCTTTGTCATTAATTTGAAGAGACACAGCCATAATGGTATCCAGGGACGTCGATGAAAGCGAGATAATATGCATGAGGCAAGGGTTACAATCAATCCACGTGGTGGATTGTCATGACTTCCACTCCATCAATAGGATGTCTTGGATTGTCCTAGAAAGCACCCACATTCGAGATCTACCCATGGGTATCTTGCTTCACATAAGAGCTTGTAATAGTTTTGAGATGGTGGAATATCATGCACATCCAAATTTGATCACAAATTGGCATATTACAAAATTCAATGCACAATTATTCAAATGGACTTACACTACAAGGAAAAGAGCATGTAGAGGAGGTTATAACAGAGGTTTTTAGTGTTACAATATTGGCCAAAATTGTCGAAAAAACATCTACTACAACCTATGCCAATGGTACCAAATGTTTTGGCGAAGGTTTTTACAAAAAATTATTATAACTAAAAAACCTCAATGGTCGAAGGCTTTAGCGGAAGTTTTTTCATTACTGCATTTTATTGATATAAGTGCATTGGTGATGTCATGTCCCCTCCCCTCATCTCAACAATGGAGAGGACGCGGCTACACTGCTGCTACTGTCAAAATGCGAAATCTAGCCCCATGAACATAGCATAAAATACATATGCAGATGTATAATTCATTAAAACTCAGCGGAAGCAAAATACATTCAACACATTCAAGCATTCAACATGTTCATGATAATTTAAAACAAATACAGTTGTTGAACTCAAATACACAAGAAAATACTTATCTTGAGAAGAAGCTTCCCCGCAACTAGCTATGTCACTGCAACGTTCCACCCAACCATAGGCCAATGTGCTCATCAATCTCTCAGCACCACTGCCACCCCCGAGCTGGGCATGACTTCCACAAGGAACTAGGGAACAATAGACTTACACACAACAAAACCATACACACAGTCAAACCAACACACAATTGGGTTTCACAGACTGTCTAGCCAAGCCAACAAACAATTGGGTTTCACATGCTACTAAGGCAACAAACCAACTCATCCAATCCAACAATCACATCCAAACATAGTCAAGTCATCTGACAGACGGGTCCTTGGACTTACTCAGCCAAGCCAACACAAGGATGCACTTCACAGCAAAATACAAGTTATGGGTTTGTAGAAAAACATTTGGCAACCACAAATGGAAATGGCAGATGGGGAAAACACTCTGGGTGAGCAATACGATTTCAGGAAATGTCCTTGGGCTTCATAGGGGCAAAACAACCTCCCCAAACACCCAAAACATGGATCTATATTCCTAGCCACTGAGCATAACCAAAAACGGGTTCCCATCTTGGAGAACAATGAGGAAAAAGCAGAAAATCATGAGGGAAATGCACAACAATCTCTAATTGCATGAGGAAAGGAAAAATGACCTCTTAAAACCCCCAAATCGTGAATCTCTATTGCACATTCACTTAGCAATACTAAACCTGGTTTTCCCAGCCATGTAAATGAGGAAACCACAGAAAAACATGAAGGAGAAAGCCCAGCCATTGAGTATTACAAAAATGACTTCCCAGCCATGGGGAAAATGAAGAAAATTGTCCCAAAATGTGAAGGGAAATGCACATGAACTCCAGCTGCATGAGAGAGCAAAATGTATGGGTGAGTAATGGCTTGGGCATGCATTTCTGAGCATTTACTTGCCCCATAAGTCAAAAAAACGATTTCCAAAAATGGGTGGCTTCCCCAATTTGAAATTGATTGCCATACTCTTCCCACCCCAAGGTATTAACTACCTCAACCAATTTTTGGAAGAAATAAATGATTGGGCACAAAAGACAAAATGGGTAGTTGACAGCTTTATGGGTTCTCCCATTGACATTTGGCTTTACCCTATTGGCTCAAGGGTTTGAATACCCCCCCACTATTCCTTGTGAAATCATGCCCCCATCTCTTTAATGTTGCATTGACATAGCTAGTTGTGGGTATTTTTATTAATTGCATATTTACATGATGTCCAAAATTATATTGTGCCTGGCTAGCACGTGAACCATCGACATCGATTTTAATTGTCGAACATAAAATGCTAAATCCATGACAGGGCCTTTGCCTTAAGCTCCACACCATGATTTATTAACGCTATTTACATCATATTAATTTAATGCAATTGGGGTCAGAAACCGGGGTATTACATGTGAAATCAACTAAACAATGCACCGGTGCATTTAGATACACACATGCACTGGTGCGTATCTAAATTCTAATGGCACCAATTCTTTATAACACTATATGCACTAGTGCTTTATAATAAATATAGCACATATGCTTATGAACTCTTATAACGCATATGTGCTATAAGTGAAGGAAAACACATCGTTGAAGCAGACTGAGACATTGACTTTCGTTGCATTTTTTACATTTAGTGATGCGCTTGCCATATATGGGCGCATCATTGTACTTATGTATAAATCACTAGGGAGTAATACCAAAAATGCACCAGGGCATGGAACGTTTAGTTTGTTGCACCGATGTGCGTCTATTGTAAGCGCACTGATGTGATTACAATGATCAAAGGCACTGATAGTCATTTTCTCTTTCGTGAATAATGACCAGTGACATCACACCTGAATATCTATATATTATTTTTATTTTATAATTTCATTATTCATAATATATATATATACATATATATATATACATATATATATATACATATATNATTTACTCAGCGATGTAGCATTTCACAACAACATTAGATAATGCAATGGAATAAGAAACTTTATTTGTTGATTAAATTTACATTGTTGTCAACATAAGATCATAAGGAAACATTGATGAAATAGGCATAGATGGAAAAAGGAAAAAAGATTGAGCCAAAATGAAAAAAACCCTTAACAAAATATCATAGTTAGAAGTCGGAGTCGTAGTCGGAAGCGTTAGTTGCAAATGTTAATATTTTGAAGGTTCTGACTCCGAAAGTCGAAAGTCGGAAAGTCGGTGAGGTGGAGTTGGAAGCGACATGTCACAACATTAAGGTTTTGGAGTTTCTAACTCCAAAAGTCGGAAAGTTGAAGTCGACCAATCAGACTCGGAACGACGGAGTCGAAAGCGTTAGTTTCCAACACTAAGTTTTTGGAGTTACTGATTCCAAAAGTCGGAAAGTTGGAGTCGACTAGTCGGACTTGGAATGACGGAGTCAGAAGCGTTAGTTTCCAATGCTAAGCTTTTGGAGTTCCTGATTCTGAAAGTCAGAAATTCGGAGTTGGCCAGTTGGAAAGCTGGAAAGTCGAAAAGTCAGAAAGTTGGAGTTGGCCAGTCGGAAAGCTGGAAAGTCGAAAAGTCGAAAAGTCAGAGTTAGAAGCCAAAAAAGGGAGGTTTTGACTCCTGACATCAGACTGGGAAAAGTTGGAGTCGACACGATGAAGTCAGCAAGTCGGAGTCAGGATCATTGACAAATCTCAAAATATTAAGTGTAGTTGTTAGTTGGAATCGGTATGCCAGAGTCATATTGCAGAGTCAGAGTGATGCATTATCGCGTTGTTAATTCACAGTTTTTGTAACAAAGAGGTTATTTTACGATTTGTTGATTTGTGAAGGGTCACAATGAATATACATGACTGTTAGATGAAGAGACACGGTTGAGGGTATATAAGCAAAGCTTTAAACCTTCAAACAAGTGTCCTATACATTTGATTGGAAGATCCATGAGTGTACAGGAGTCAGAGATCAAATTATCATATAAGGGTGATTGGGAGGCTCAAGGACGGGATGCAAGCCTGTAGGGGGTTGTAGCCTCCTTCTTGTTGTTGTAAGTAAACAGGGTGTTGGTGCATCCTTTAATTGTAGCTTAAAAACTTGGGTGTTGGTGCTTGCAAACTATTTGTAAATTTAATTTTCCAGTAATATAAAGTGCCGGTGGTTTTCCTAATTGGGCTTCCACGATAATATTGTGTGTTATGTTTCTATTGTTGATTTTATTTTTAAGTGATAAAAAATAAATAAAGTAGATCAATACTGATTCACCCCCCCTCTCAGTATTGCTTGATATTCCAACAATTGGTATCAAAGCAAGATCCTTCGCTACAGTTTAAATCAATGGAAGGAACATCCTATTAAAAAACACTATAGATCAACAAGAAGGTTAGCTACCAACAGACCTCCATTATTTACAGGAGAAAATTATGCATTATGGAGTGTAAGAATGAGATGCCATCTAATGTCTCTTGGATGCAAGGCTTGGAGTTCTATTGAAAAAGAGTATAAAGTACCAGACAACCTACCTAGAGACAGAGATGAACTAGATCAATATGAATCAAATGCAAAAGCTTTGAATACAATATTAAATGGATTAAACAATTCAGCGTTTGTTAAGGTTATGCAATGTAAGACAACCAAACATGCTTGGGAGAAATTTAAAACTATCTATGACGGAGCTTCCAAAGTCAAACAATCCAAACTCCAAACATTCAAAGGGCAATTTGAAAGTATAAAAATGAAAGAAGAGGAAAACATTGCAGAATATCTTATAAGAGTAGATGAAATTGTTAATGCTATTAGAAGCCTAGGAGGAGAAATAAAGGAGAAAGAAATTATTTAAAAGGTACTAAGAACCCTACCAATGAGGTATGACTCAAAGGTGTCTACTTTAGAAGAACATGATGATCTTGAACTTATGACAGTAGATGAACTACATGGGATCTTTGCCTATGAGATGAGAACAGGATTAGATGGACCACAAGAAAAGATGCAAAATTTAAAGCCTCAAAAGAGCCAAAGAAGTTTGAAGCCTTATCCAAGAACCACTTAGAGAACTCAGATGATGAAGAAGCTCTTTTTATCAAGAAACTTGAGAGAGGTACTGACAAGTACAAAGGAAAGCTACCCTTGAAATGTTTTAACTGTGGAAAGATTGGTCACTATGCCTCAAAGTGTCCTTACCTAAAACAAGAGGATAGTGATGATGAAGAACCTTGCAGTACTAAGAACGATAAAAAGATTAAAACCATATACAAGAAGAAATTTAAGAAAAAGAAGAAAAATGTTTATTCCATGGATGATAGCTGCTCAAATGAGTCTAGTGAAGATGAAGAAGCATAAGTATTATTCATGGGAATATAGAACAAAATATTTGAAGAAGTAGAAGGTGTGGTAGATATTGAAGCATAACTTATAAGTCCTCTTGAAGAATTAGGGAAGTACAAGAGGATGACAAAAAACTAAAAATTCATGTGTTAGAATTTGTGGAGAAAAACAATGATGCTAAAAGAATTCTTGTTGACTTAAAAAATCGGCTTCAAGAAACCAAAATGGTTGAAAATAATTTAAAAATAAGTGCTCTTGAAGAATGGGGGAAGTATAAGAGGATGTACAAAAAACTAAAAATTCATGTGACATAATTTGAGGAGAAAAACAATGATGCAGAAAGAATTATTGTTGACTTCAAAAATCAGCTTCAAGAAACCAAAAAGGTTGAAAACAATCTAGAACGACAGCTCAAGAAAAGAGAGCAATAATTAGAAAAGTTTGAAGCTGAAATGATCTTGCTTAAAAGGAACACTGATGAAGAATCCTTTCAATCAAAGTTTAAAAGCAACTCAAAAACTCTAGATGGCATTCTGAGTTGTCAAAGATCATCCAGTAATAAAACTGGACTAGGTTATGACAAAGGAAAGAAGTCAGAACACTCCTATTTCATAAATAAAGAAGGAAATAGAAGAAGTTATGCTAATGCCCTTATGTAACCGATTTCAAAGGAATATAGTCAAAAAAATTCTCCTTATCAAAATGAAATAGGACAAATAATGTGCCAAGCAGACATCAACAAATATTTTTTGGGAAATTGTTATGCCTGTAACAATTTTGGACATAAAACAATGGAATGTAAAGCATACCATAAACATAATAAAAAATCTCTCTACAAGAATGACAATTCTAGTTTTTTTCGACAAGGAAGAAATCAAAATTCTTTTACACCCTTGCTAAGGTATGACATAGAATGTTACAAGTGTAGTAACCAATGACATATAGCTAGAAACTATAAACCAATGATTCCTATTGGGAAATACATTACATCACAATCTCTTTTCTATAAGAAGAATGTTACTAGAAGCAATCTAAAAGGAAGAAACTATAACTCTTTTGCTCCTCTACAGAGTTATAATATAGAATGTTACAAATGTGGTAACCAATGACACATAGCTAGAAAGTGTAAACTAGTGATTCCTATGGAGAATGACACCACAAAATCTAAAGGCAATGAGGAGATGAAGGTTTGGAAGAAGAAGGAATATGTGGAATGTTCAATAGCTCTATGTGCAACAAAAAAACAAAATCTATGGCATGTGGACATTGGATGCTCAAAACACATGACAGGAGATACAAACAAGTTTATAAGCCTAAAAATAAATCAAAAAGGAAAATTCACTTTTGGAGACAATTTATTCTCTAAAATAATTGAGAACTCCAAGCAATGTGTATATTTTAGAAAATGAAGAACAAATCTATTTAAGTCAAATTGATGAAAGTTTGCTATGGCATAGAAGGATGGGGCACTTGAGCTTAGACAATCTTATAAAATTCAATAAGAAGGGAGTTGTAAGGAATTTGCCAAAGATCATAAAACCACCAAACCGTGTTTGTAGACATTGTCTTCATGGGAAGCAAACAAGAAAAACCTTCAAGGTCAAAGAGCATACAACCTCTCAGCCATTAGAAATAATTCACACTGATCTTTGTGGACCTACAAGGACTAAAAGCTTTCAAGGTGAACATTAATTCATGTTATTAATCAATGATTATAGAAGGATGACTTGGGTGGAATTTCTTAAAGAAAAATCACAAGCCTTTATGAAGTTCAAAGTCTTTAAAGCACTTGTTGAAAATGAAGCAAGTCTCAAGATTAAATGTTTAAGATCAGATAATGGTGGTGAGTTCACCTCAAATGAATTCAATGAGTTTTGTGAAACCCATGGAATCAAGAGGAAATTTTCAGCACCAAAAACTGTAATGTCCCTTTTTTGGAATTTTGGAGAAAAGTGCAATTTGGGCAAAATTCGAGCTTAACTAGTCATGACTCTAGAGGGTTCCAACTTTCACCAAATGGTCCCAAATTTGAAAGGAAATGGTATGGTGAGTATTAAAACATCCCAAGTTGTTTTATGGATACTTTATATCAGACTTTATACCTCTGCAACCTTGTTTGGGGCTGATGATAAAAAGACCAAAATTACTAGGAAATTGTGATCAAATCCCCCCTAGGGTGTAGGCCAATTGGGCTTCCCAAATCATGTACAAACCTCCAAAATTTGTAATCTGAGTATGGGGACTGATATAATACCTCATGGAATTTCATTAAACATGGTTATTAGTTCTACAAACTGGTTATAGAGTTCCACATTCGTTTGATAACTTTCAGTGAAATTGCTTATGGGGAAATTGCATAACTAGCTCGATTTTAACATATGAAAGGTAGAGTTAAAGGCTTGGGTCAGGATGTGAAATATAGAGACCATATAAAGCATAAAAATTATTTCCCCAGCATTATTAAACACCATATAAATCCCCTCATACAATTAATGTATACAACTCATTCAGTATGGAAGTCAAATACATGAAAACTAGTGAATTAGTAGCATGCAATTGCAAGAGTTTCACATATGGATTTCTTGGATTTCGACCTGCATATCATAGGAAAATGAAATTATAGAGTAACACATCATATATGGCTTTTAAAGCATCATAAAACTCAAGTAACATTCCCTCATACAAATCTGATACAAGAATCCTTCAAGATTGAAGCCAAAGTCATGGAAACTAGTGACTCAATGGCATGGGAATGCAAGATTTTCACACATTAGTTTATTGGATTTCGAGCCTCGGAGAATAAGGAAATAAAATTATAGATTAATACATCATATATGGATTTCCCAACATCATCCAACTCATAGAATATCCCTCATACAAATCTGGTATAAAGCTACTTCAAGATTGAAGCTAAAATCCATGAAAACTAGTGATACAATGGCATGAGAATGCAAGCTTTTCACATCGGAGTTTCTTGGATTTAGAGTTGAATATCATATGGGAATGAAAGCACAGCGTATTACATAATATATGGATTCCCCAACATCATCAAACTCAGATAAAATTCCTCATAAAAATCTCATATAAAGCTACTTCAATATTGAAGCCAAATCCATGAAAACTAGTTATTTAGGAGCATGGGAATTTCATACATGTATTTATGATATTTCAACTTATAGAACATATGGACATGATATTACAGAGCCATGTATCAAATATTTGGCATCAAATATACTCAACAAAGTGAAAGCACCACTCCAACAAGTGTCCCATCAAATAAGAGTGTGGGGGAATGGAGAAGAAGGAATGAGAGAATGGGGAGATAGATGTTAATTCGATTGTATGGAACTTCAACCTGTAGATAAAAATCCTTAATTAAGCTCCCATGAGAGGTCTGAATGGCCTCTCCATCAAAAAACTTGGAAAGGAATCCAACTCCATCGAAATTGGTTCAGAAACAGGGAGAGTGAACACTCACCGTGCAATGGACAAGCAAAAGCTCTCCAAAATGCCAAAGGACAATTGAAAAATGGTAAAAAGCTATTATAATTCCTCATGAAATCCTTTTATTAACTTCATGAGGCCTCTTAAAGTCAAATTTCCCTCCATGAGCTTCCTCCAACTCATCTTAGTGGTTTAGTAACTCTCATGACACTTGTCTTCCTCTTCATGCTCCAATTCTCTCCTCAATTCGAATGGCTACCTCTAACTCCAAAATTTGACCTTTTGGTGGTTATTTTTATTGCTTACATGTCATATTTGTCATATGTCAGCAATCATGTCTGAATTTGTCATAGTTTTCATAGAATCTTCCATCATTTGTTGTCATAGAGTACATAGAATCTCCTTCCAAGTGGCACGCCTTGTCGTCTAGTCTCTTCCTCTTCCATGGGATTTTTTTTTTAACCAAAACGATTAATATTTTTTTTTTTTTTTTTTTTTTTCATTTTTATTGATAAAGAATTTAATGGGCCATCACCCAATTACAATTGTTCCAAAAAATCAACTTAGTAGAATCAAGATTTCTCTTTTCCTCAAGGAACATGATTCATCAAGCTAGGGCCATCGTTCAAGCTACTCATTCCTGCAGAAAGTAGATAACCCTAGTTGGCTTTGTAATCTGCCAACTTATTTAAATCTCTAAGAATATGATAAGAAGTGACTGAAACACAATTAATTAAAATGAATTGCAGCCTTTGCATGGTAACATTCAAACTTGAATTGTCAAAATTTGAATCAGTATTTAAAGCTTTTATGATGATTTCGGAGTCTCCAAAAACCTGAATATTGTTGTGTCCCGTTGCCTTTGCCAATTGAAAAGCTTTTATAAGGGCGTATAATTCTGCTTGATTATTTGTAATATGTCCTACTCACCAACTGAAACTGGTTTCTAGCGTTCCACCTAGATAATAGATCAAACCCCGTGCTCCAACTTTCCCCAGATTTCATTTTGACGTTTCGTCGAAGAAGATTGGGACTTTATTTTTCAATTTCCACCATTCTGAAAATTCCTTCTCTGAAATTCTAATCTGCCAAGTTGGTTTAATAACTGGCTTGCTCGATCCCAACTGAACTTTATCCTCTTGCCTCGATCCCAACCATTTATGCTCAACTTCTTATTTGATTTCTTCTATTTGAGGATTTCCAATTGCTTCCAAAAGAAAATCCTTTGCTTTTATAGCTACAATTTCAAACTTCGAAACTTTACCATTGAAAATCAGATCATTTCTAGCCAACCAAATTTTCCACCATACAAATTTGGGAACGGCTTGCCATGTTTTTCTCTATGCTATATTGGTTGAAGAGTCTAGATACCTTTACTGCCAACTTTTAAAAAGAATGACAGGATCATAATTTAGAGGAGCAAAAGAAGCCAACCCACATAGAAAATGAGCCCAAACTTCTTGAGCAAAAACGCACCCAACAAAGATATGAGGCGAAGTCTCTGCTGATTGTAGGCATAAACAACATCTAAAAGGACCATAGAAGCCTCGTTTTAATATATTTTCATCGATTAAGACTTTCTGATGCATAATGGTCCATGTAAAAAAGTTTACTTTTGGAACGCTGGGTGAATTCCAGACCATCTTCCAACAAGATGCATCGTGAGAGCCAGAGAGGGGCAATATAGAGGTCTGTGATTTATGCAAAAACTTAAATCCTTCAGCAGCAATGTAAACTCCTGTGTGTCCACATCCCCATGTATCCTTATGAGAAGAATGAATTGGAGCCATGCCACTTAATTTCTGAAGCAACGAATTCTGCTGAGACTGCAAAAGAAAGTCATGTTCTGGTAATTTGGGAAAGGACCACGATTGCCAATTTCCTTTACAATCCTAGTTGATAAAGTCAGAAAGACGATGGAGATCTTTGTTTACTAACCAGATCATCGGCTCATTGAAAGTTATGTCTGAATTGAGAGACGTGTTCCCTAGAATTTTATCTTTCCACATGATAAACGTTTGCCTACCATTTCCCGGAACTCTATATAAATGTTGGGGAAAAAATTCAATACAACTTCCACACAAATTCCAGATATTAGATACTTTTGGAGTATTTTCCGAATGAAGGTTTCTTAGATTGCCTCCATGAAGATATTTTTTCCAAAAAAATTGGCTGACTGGGTGCTTTTTATTAGAGAACAACTAAAATAGCAATTTGCCTCCCATAGCTAAATTAGACAGACCTAGATCTCTGATTTGCAGCCCGCCTTCAAGAACATGAATTTTTACAATTTCCCATTTAACCAGATGCATACGGTTCTGATTTTGTTTTCCACCTCTCCAAAGAAATTCTCTGAGGATCTTGGAGATCTAATCCATTATCTTTTTCGGAGCCAGGAGAAGAGATGACTAGTAAATAGGAAGGGCTGAAAGAATAGACTTTATCAAGATGAGCTTTCCTGCCTTCGTCAGCCAGTGGCCACCCCACAAAGCAATCTTAGCTTTTAACTTGTCAATGATATCCATCCAGAGTGAAGGGTTGTTATGCCACAGGGTTAATGGTAGACCCAAGTACTTAACCTTGTCCCAAGCAGCAAACCCTTCAAAACCCAAAATCTGAGAAATATTTGCTACTGTAGATTGATTTACATTCCAACAATACACCACACTCTTTCAAATATTAATAAGTCATCTTGAAATGATACATAATTGTTTCATAATATCTGAAAATACTTTTGCCATGTTTAAAGAAGCCCCACCCAATATCATAGTATCGTCCGCAAATAGAGCATGGTTAATAGATTCTACTCCAACTAATGAACATATGCTTGGGATGATCCCGACATTTTTCCCTTCTATTAACTTTGTACTTAAAGAATTTGCCATAAGAATATACAAAAACGATGAAAGAGGATAGCCCTAACGAAGGCCCCTGGTTGCTTGAAAGAAGTTTGTTGGTCTGTCATTTACTAATGGCGCTATCCAAGGTTTATCAATGCATGCTTTTATCAAATTTATAAAGGCAGGGCTAAGGCCAAAAGAATGAAGAACTCAGAATAGAAAGGAAAACTTTACCCTGTCGAATGCATTTTCCATGTCAAGTTTGATTAGCATGCCCTTCTCCTTCCTGCGAAAGCTTGAATGCATGGCTTCCTGAACTTGAATTACATTATCTAAAATATGCCTCTGTTTGACGAACCCACGTTGAAGAGGTGAGATAAACTTCCCAAGTAGAGGTTTGATCCTGTTAGCTAAGAGTTTAGAGAAATTTTTATAAGATGCATTACATAACGAAATAGGCCTGAATCGATCAAAAGAAGAAGGTTTAGCTTATTTAGGAATTAAAGCCAACAATGTGGAATTTGCGCATCCACCAACTTTGGATTTTAAATGAAAAGATTTTAGAATCCGGAGGAGAGATTTCCTGATAACTTTCCAGTAAACTCGATAAAGGTGGAAGGAGAAACTGTCAGGGCCTGGGGCTTTATCCGGCTCCATAGCCCAAATAACATCAACAATTTCTTGTTCTGCAAAAGGCTTCATTAACTCAATATTTTCTTCCTCTGTCACCATGCAAAGGATGTTGGAAAGGAAATCAACTGTTAAATCTAAGTCTGTGCAACCATCTTCACTAAAAAGTTTATAAAAATGAGCTTCAACCACCTATTTTATTTGAGTAATTCCTTTAAAAGATTCACCAGACAAAGAAGAGATTTCTAAAATATGATTTTGAGATATTATGGCTCTACACTACTTGTGAAAAAAAGAAGTGGTCCGGTCACCATCTTGCAGCCAAGTACTTCTTGACTTTAATCTCCAGTACTCCTCTTCTCTTCTAATAGCTCTAAATGAGATAAACTGTGCTCTTTTCTCTCTTTCCAACAGAGCAAGGGCGATTCCTGAATTGTCCATTTCAATTTGTATTTCCTCTAACTTACCGAGGGATTATTTCTTGTCACTTATTGGATTTTTCTGTGAGAGCTTAACTCATTTCTTCAACTCATCTTTTGTATTTTTAAGCTTTCTCTCCCATACAAAATTCGGCGATGCTATCGCAGGAATATCCCAAGCCTTTGAAACAATGGTCATAAAACCTTCTTGTTCTTTCCACAATGGGATGAATCGAAAGGGAATGGGTCCTAAGTCCTCTTCATCTTCAATCAACAACATGATTGGCTTATGATTTGAGGTAAGCTTAGCCAATATGCAGATGAAATAAAAAAAATTCCCACTCAGCAATGATCTATGGACTAAAAAGCGATCTAGCCTGGCAGAAATATTTACTGCACCAACTCAATTTTTAGTCCATGTGAATCTTCCCTTTTTGGGCTTGAAGTCAATTAGCTCCCACGTTAGAATAATATTTTCTACTGAATTAAGCATGGGGTCTCTCCCACTAATGCCCCCTTTTTTTCTTTAGCTTCCAAAATAATATTTAAATCGCCAACAATGATAATATTGGAGAATGTGTTGGTTGATAGGAAAGCAGACAGAGAATTCCAGCATTCACGCTTTTCTTGGTAGTTTACTAGTATGTATAGATTAAAAAGGGCAAGAGAATTCTTACTTTGAGAGTGATGAAGCTCTATGTATATCCAATGTTGCATTGCATGATTGCTAATTAGAGAAAAAAGATTCTCTAGCCATAAGGTAGCAATTCCACCAACAATACCTTGAGCACTCACAGACTTACCTACATTCGTTTTCTGGTACTTATTACTTAAGGATAGAAGGAATTCCTCTTTAATTTTGGTCTCCTAGAGCAGAAGAATATCCGAAGAAACCATTCTTAATAGATGTTTTACAGCTTACACTTTCGATAGATTTGCGAGCCCTCTGCAGTTCCAAGAGACGATATTCATTATTTATTATTGTCAGAAGGAGGAGAGCCTCCTTTAGAAGGTCTATTCCTGGTGTTCCTGGTAATTGACATTTCAATTGTCGGTTGGCTTCCTTGCATCTTCAACCTTTCTACTTCTTCCTCCCTAACTGTCTTATGATATTTGTGTCCTTTTTTTGAGGACCTTTCAATAGAATCTTCATTAGATGAACAAGAGTTCATTGGTTTCTTTTTTTTCCATTTCTGCATATGAAGGAGAGAGACCATCAACAGGAGGACCCTGGTTTGTCACAGCTATTTAGTTATTTCCTTCTTGACTCGGATCTTGAGATTGGTGAATTTCTCCCTCTTCCAGAGTTGTAGGCATTTGTTCTTTTGGAATACTCAAAACTTTGAAGTTTTTTTTGAGTTATTATTTCATTCATTGCTACTTCATTTTCCTTGGGTTTGGGGATACTATCCGACCCTATTCCAATTTTTTTTCCTTTTGAAGAGTTGCCTTGTTTTGCTGAATTAGTTTTTTGGACTTGTGTCCATTGTTCTCCCTTTTCTTTGATAGCTTCTTCCTCTGCTTTCTTCTTACAAGATCTGGCAAAGTGACCATATTCATGACAATGTCTGCACTTGAAAGGTAATTGCTCATAATCGAGCTCTTGCACATGAGTCCAGTCTGCCATTGTAAACTTAATAGCTTTAGGAAGCCCTTCCTCTAGGTCAACTTCAACACATATTTGAGCACAAGTATACTGTTCTCTTCTTTCTGCCTTATCAATGTACTTCCCAAGAGTGTTTCCTATAGCTTCAAGAGAATCCGTATTCCAACAGTGAAGAGGGAGGTGAGGCAACCTTACCCATACAGGAACAATAGAAGGAACATCTTGATTCGGATCAAAATTAGGGTTCCACTTGTTTAGATAAAGCCCTTGAGGGCCCATGAAGTATGGACCATTTCAAAAAATTAAATCTTTGTCCTCTAAATTCTCAAAGAGAAAGACATAGTAACCTTTGCCAATCAGATTGCTTCGAATTCCTGCTAAGATAAGGGGTTTCCAGTTTCTTTGAACCCACCCGTCAATAGCCTTGGGAGAATGCCAAAGACCTATAAACTGGCCAATGAGACCCTGCTCAGCAATATTCATGGTTGTTCCGTCGGAAGAGCCACCGAGGGAATATTGTCAAGTTTCTTGACAAAAGTTTGTTGGATCTGAGTAAGCTTCCTTTTTCCACTTGCTGCAACCAAACTCCTGAAAGCTGCAATTTCATATGGAGGGGAGGACCCCCCTCCCATAGCCATATTAGAATCCCCTAGAGCTAAAGACCTGCAAAGTTGCTCCAAGTCATTAATATCTTCTCCAATAATGATAGAGACTGCCTCTGAACAAGTCACAGGCACTGATTCCTCCTCCAGGAAAGAAGGATCGACTTCTGTTTGTTGCCTTCAAGATTGGATCTGAAACGTTGCCTTCGAGATTATATCTCGTTGCTTTCAAGTCTACAAAGAACGCAGTTCAAGATGCACCAAAAACAACATACCCTGCTCTCATGCACCAGATCAATCCTCACGAGCCCGAGCTAGGTAAGCTTGGGCAGAGTCCAACCTGTATTGATGATGTAGGGATGTAGAAATTTATCCATTCAACTGTCCATTGACCTAAGCCCTCGCGAAGACGCAATGAGAAAAGCAGGGTGGGAAATTAAATGGCATGTTATGACTGTAAAGTTGCAGGCTTGGGATGCTTGGAAGCATCGAACTTACGCTTTTTCGTCTTTTCTGGTTCTTTTTTTTTCTCCTCCATGGGATTTAACCTCCTTTACCAATTCGAATTCATTGGCTCATTATATGATATTTGACACCACATCACCATCCAATATTGTTACATTACCCATGTGTTCAAATTTGGATGAATATCATTCCAAGTGTGCAGGGAATCTAGTCACCCAAAGGCTCCACAAGCTTCCAAGTGTCTTCGTGAACGCATGCCACCTTATTTTCTTAGAATTTATCATTTATGTGACCCAATTAAATGTGAATATGGTAAACTAAAGTCCTTTTGGGTCCCATATCCCCTCATTACAAAATTTATGTCTCCATCTCAACCTAGGGAACTAGTAGGTTGGTGAAACATTATTTGCAAATAGTCTTATTTGGAAATTATTTAATTGGGGACATGACAAAAACACCTCAACAAAATGGAGTTGTTGAGAGGAAAAATAAGATTGTCCAAGAAGCAACTAAAACTATGCTTAATGAAGCAAAACTTCCTGATGGATATTGCAGAGAGCATTATATACAATTGTCTATGTACAAAATAGAGGACGACTCAAAGTAATAGTGACAAAACTACTTATGAGCTATGGTTTGCAAGACTAGCTTCAGTTAAGTATTTTAGAGTTTTTCGGAAGTAAATGCTACATAAAAAAGAGGGTATTACTCTAGGGAAGTTTGACTCGATAACAGATGAAGACATATTTCTTGGATGATGATTATATCGGTGCTATGAATGATGATGTAATGTCCCCATTTTTAATAATTGCATAGTAGGACAATTCCATCAATCCTACTAGTTCCCTAGGTTGGATGGATACATTTGGGAAGTTAAAAAGGGAGCTAATAAATGGTTTTTAGTCATTAGAAGGAATACATATTTATTTAATGGATTTAATTAAATGAATGCAAGTGAAAAATGAAATGGCTATGGAGAATGGAGACACATGGAGACTATGGGGCCCACTCAAGCTAGAATTTCTATATTAGATGGCATCCTCCTCTTGCAATCTTGAATATATGGGAAGCCTAATGTTTTTGGATGGATTATAAGGTTAATATACTTGTCCATATACTTCATAGGTAGAATTTGGGATGAATTGTAACTTACATGGGGAGAGGAAGAGCCAAATGGGAGTTTCATGGACACTTGGCTAGATTCCCGATACATTTATGACATCTATGACACCAATGATAGAGATTATGTGGAATTTATGACGCAAGTCAGATCTGAAGGCTGACATGTGACATATATGACATGTCAGGTCGAAATATACCATCAAATAGAGCTCTCATGTGAGTTTGGGAAGCTCAATGTGCTCCTACTCAAATTTGGGGAAGGTGGAAGGCTAGGAAAGAGGGGACACATGTCAATTCATGAGCACACACCCTAATTCGACTTGGATTGAGTTTGTGGATGGATTGGGAACCTTAGAAGGCTAAGGAAGTTTATAAAATACAAGAAGCAACCAACACAATGGCCTTTTTATCATTTGTGAAAATTGTTATTGTGAAGAGATAGAGCTAGTGGATGACTAGTTCATGCCTAAGCCAATTTTGAGGGTGAAAGATTCCCATCCTAGTTGGTGTTTGGAGAGGCCTATTAGGTATTTCAAGGAGCTTAAATGGAGTCATAATTTATAAGTGCAATATACATCAGCTCATGGACATATCAAGTTCATCTTGTTCTTCCTTTCATCTCAAGTTTTCTCACCATATTTCAGCTCTATGGAGTGAGGCGCACTTGGTGATCTATTCATCTCTTTGATGTTGAAATATTGCAACTTCGAAGAATATTCTATATGTATATTTTTGTGGTCCCCAATGGTCCTACCGGGAGAACCATTTGTATTACATTGTACCCCGATGCTCCTAATTGGAAGAATTAATAAGAGCCATGAGGTAGTCCCCTCTAATTGTAAAGGTGGGTCATTAGCACCCCAGTGTGGTTACTTGAGCCTACATGTGTAACTCGAGCCTACATGATTTAAATCGAGCCTACATGTCAAATGAGTTAACTTAAGTGAACAGATGAATATAAATAGAGGTGTAGTGCTCCTCATTTGATACACACACACACACTCACTTGAGTAGCGCACTTGTGGAGGAGAGAAGTTGTTGGAGAAGGAGGAGGATCAGGTTTTTGATCTCCTTGTTGGTTTTACCTTTTTACATTTTTGGGGCATCTATATTGAGGAAGCTTTTGCTGGGTTTTTCCCTTTAGGGTTTTCCCAGAATAAATCTTTGTTGTTCTTGTGATACTGTTTCTTTCAGTGATCCTGTTTATATGCTTTTGTTATGAAAAATGAAATGATATACTGATGTCTTAGCTAAGCATATGAAAATTTAACATGGTATCAGAGCTAACCTGAATAGGACAGCTTTCACAAGCTACAGAAGCTAGGGATTCTTACTTTTTGGTTCTCTCTCCACAATCGATCAGCAAAAGAAGGCTAGGCTGACTCTCCATTGAAGGGTGCATCTTTCTGTCGAAGCGGAATTCGATTCCGAGCATTTTCAGTTTTCGGTGCGATAAATTAGTGATTCTTACTGAAGAGCAATTTTTGAGTGAGCCTGGCATAGGATTTCTCTCCTCATCAAAATCGAAGTTTAAAGACCTGGATCAATATTTGTGGTTGGGTGAAACTTCGGGAAAGTCAAACCCTAATTTGACGCCGAGCTAGAAAAACCCTAAATACTAAAACTGTTAAGTTTTGGTACATTTGCTATATCGCAATATTGGCAAAGGATCAAGAGCTGAAACTTGTAGAGGCCGAAGATAAAATCCGGCTGTACACTGTGTCAAAAATTTAGCCTCAAATTTGCCATATTCTGGAAGATATGATCCCTCCAAGTTAGGGTTCCAGCCGCCTCTAGAATTCATCCCTAAACAGGACACCTGGGGAAAATTGCTATAGCATGGGCTACAGAGGTCCAAATTAAATTCCTGAAGATTTTCTAGAAAGAGCATGGACTATACTTTCTGTGGTCCTAATTTCAAAACCAGAAGATGAAACAGTGACACGTGTCAGTCCGTACAACTTCACTGTTCTGAACAGTCCTGTAACAGGTCACCGTGGGAAAAGGATCATAAATCCCAATTGGTGAATCCAATTCTGATGAAACCTATGGTGTTGGATCAGGGACATACAAGGTTACCTCAGTGCGAAATTTAAGATGTAGAGGGGTAGAAATTGCGGAGATATCACAGAAACAGTGACAGGAATTTTTGCAAAAGCTGAATCGTCTGATTTGAAAGGTGAAGAATTGAGACTTCCAGAATCTAAATACATCAGTCATCTGACCTCATTCAAGCACATCTCCTGGTAAGGTTAGTTTCTCATTCCACAATTTTTTATTTTTTTTAATTCTCTAACAAGATGACTTCAAGCACTAAGCTTGAAGACAAGCTAGAAGGCATAGAGAATTTTCGAGCATGGAAATACAGGATTGGTCTCATTCTCCAAGAGAATGGTCTTGATAAGTATGTCAAAGAGGAAGTGTCAGAACCTAAAGAAGCTGAAGCCAAAGAGAAGCACAGAAAGGATATGATTAGGGCTCAAAGAATTATTGCTGACTCCATTAAGGATCACTTGATTCCTCAAGTGTCATCCAAGAAGACTCCAAAAGAAATGTATGATGCCCTTTCCAGAATGTTTGAGGGAAGAAACATCAACAGGAAGATGAATCTAAGAGCTCAACTGAAGAGCACCAAGATGAGTCATGGAAAATCCATCTAAGACTACTTTTCAAGGTTTTCCCAGATCAAAGAGCAACTAGAAGCTATTGGAGATAAGCTTGATGAAGATGAAATGGTTATGACTGCTCTTAATGGTCTCACTAGACCATGGGAATCATTCATTCAAATGATGTGTGCCAGGAAGGAAAACATGCAGTTTGATGTGGTATGGGAAGATTGCATTCAAGAGGAGACTAGAGTGTCAAATAGAGAAGCCTTACTAAAAGAGGATGATCAAGCCACTCATACCAGAAAAAGAAGAAGGAATCAACCCATATTCAAGAAGGGAAGTCACAAAGAGCATCAACCTCCCAGAAGATTCCAAAGATCGAAAAAAAGTCTATCAAGTAAGGACTACTCTGGTTTTCAATGCTTCCACTGTGACAAGATAGGACACATTGCCAGAAACTGTCCTATAAAGAAGCAAGAATATCAGCAGAGGATCAACAACAACAAAAGATATCATGCTCATCTAGCTGAAGATGAGGATGGAGAAGAAGAAGATGAAGGACCTTCAAGAAAGCAAGCAAGAGAAGAAGATACAGAAGAATATGTACGGTTTTCTACTCTCTCTGGGTTTGTGACTCCTGGAGAAGACACTTGGCTTATTGATAGTGGTGCTTCAAAGCACATGACGGGACAAAAGAAAACTCTGTCCAAACTTGAAGAAAAGAGCTCTCCTCAGAAAGTATCCCTAGGAGATGACTATCAATATCCGATCAAAGGAGTTGGTGAAGCAAGCTGCAAACTTGAATAAGGTAATCCCTTAAAAATGAAAGATGTATTATATGTACCTGGTTTAAAGAAAAATTTTACTTTCTATCTCAGCTTTAGATAAGAAAGGATTCAGAGTTGCTTTCATAGATGGTCAAGTACTTATGTGGCCCAAAGGAAATAATATTGAAGATGCAATCATCATTGGTGAAGAAGAAGGGAGCTTGTATAAACTCAATGGGCACTCAGAAACAGCCTTTGTGCATGAGTCCACTGACCCTAGTGAACTATGGCATAGAAGGCTTGCCCACATCAATTACAAGGCTCTACCTCATGTAAACAAAGTAGTGACGGGATTACCAGACATGAAGATCAAGCATGAAGGCATTTGCAAAGGATGTGCGAAGGGAAAGAACATCAAGAATCCATTCCCGAAGAG
>LPNX010977876.1:376787-428294 GCA_001517045.1 Pseudotsuga menziesii
CAATGCACCTGTTAAGTCATGAACTTGTTTTCTTCAGTTTTACATTTTGCTGGTGATTTTTACTATAAGTTTGCTCATTTGCTTACTTTAGAAAATTTTTGGTTTTAAGTGAAATTTTGATTTTTGCTTTAGGTTTTCATTAGGTTGGTTCTTCTTATGGTTTTGAAGGGTTCTATAGGACATTATGTGGATTAATTGGTTCACAAATAACACCATGATCAAAGTTTAACATAAAAACCTCATTCAAAATGGAATTAATGACTAAAAAGCGCCAAATTCGGTTTTAAAATATTCTTGTAGCGTAACGACCAAATTTTTACACTGCACGCTACAAGAATATCGTGGGCACCAAAATTGCCAATTTTTAAGCCAAATTCTCTCATGATTTCGATCTCTGGATGACTAATCGCATGTGTAAAGGGTTTTGATACATGTTTCATCAGAAATGATCATGCAAATAGGTGTGGTTCGTGACGTGAAGGAGATCGTGGTAATCAGCAGCTAGGGCTCAACGTATCATGACAAGTAGAGGTACAAGCCGAGTTTGATGGGAAAGAAGTTTTCCACATATGCATCACGAAGCTGGAGGCGAAGTGGAACGAAGACATCTGCTTAAAATCCGGAATTTGCAGTTACAGAGGAGATTTAGGGCTTTCTCAGCGCGCTAGTTGGAAGCAAACTGAAGGCTTGAAGACACTTGGACAGTTAAATTCAATAGTCAAATAGTCCAAAGATTGATTTTAAACGTCTGCAGCAGCCGAGAATGAGGTATTCCGCGTAAACTTGCTCGTGGCTACCAAATTAGGGGTTTTCATTAAGACTGGTTATGTTAAAAATTGATTAAGGAAAACTTTAATTCATGTTGTTAACAAGTTTTCAACGACCAGATATCAGTCTAAAGGGTTATATATGTTTTAGCAAGTGATAAGTTGAAAAACAACTGTTACATTGAACAATTTCCCTGTCAAGACCAGCAAGTAGGGTAGGTTGAATGTCTGGATTGTTTATGGCAACCAGGGTTTCACATAATCACTTGTTATCTGTAATCAATGCAAGGAGTTAGCTAAGCATGTCAATTGCATGCAGACCTTGTCTGAGTATGTGCCAAAGGCTGATTGGTTTTGTGCTGAATGCAAGTTGAAGCAGAAAGTTAGTACATACAAGATTGCTCTTATATCATCTCATGCTCTAGTTAAACAATGACATTCTAAATCTAAGAAGCAAGCAGTTGAGAGCATTAAGGCAGAATCCCTATTGCAAGGAGATAGCTCATTAGTGGCATTAGAAGGAGCCAAGGGTGCTATTTGTGCAGAATCACAACACACAGATGTTTCCATGCATTCTAAAGATGGTCTGACATCAAAATGAATATTTTGGATGTTAGTTAAAATTCAGCAGCAGCTCTGTGAAAGGATTTTCGGCACTCTGTTGACCTAAATTACTTAATATCAGTGTAAAACATTTCCTGCATTTAAAATAGAACAGACTGTCAAAGCTCAAAAAAGTTGAGGAGAAAAGGGATGTGAGATCATTAACAGGGTCTCAAAATTACACAGAAATATATTTCATCCATTGAAAGCAGATGGGAAAAAGTGGGAAGACCAATAGGGCTGAGGCCACTGAGCTAAATTGGATTGACAAGTTTCCAGGTTGTGCAGAGTTTTTTCAGAATGCTGGATGGTTAGATTTCTTCAGGAAGATTGATGGCTATAACACCGAGGTCTCTCATAAATTTGCCCAATCTTATAACCAAGACATGGTATCATTTGATACCCTGCAGTTTAAGTTGACTATGGAGTTGGTTGCTGAAGCTATAGGAGTCAGAAATGAAGGAGACTTGTGGTTCAAAAGGGTGCCTTTTACCTTCAATGCCCAAAGGTATCTTTTACCTGGCATTATCCCAGACTGGAGCAGGGGAGTGCTCATCCAAAATTTCAGAGATGAATGGGTGGAGCCCATTAAAGTCCTACAAAGCTACATTACCTGTGAAGGGAGGTATGCTTTTGTTTATAAGTATCATTTCAGGTTCTTACAGCACCTGGCTGGTGAAGCAAGGATGAGTCTTCCCTTCTTCTTATTGAAGAGTTTGCAGAAAATGGCAGGCAAGATTAAAGAACATCAGGACCACACATCACAATCCATTTTCCATCATGGATTGATCAAGTTGATTATCAGCACTGTTTTGCAAAAAGAAGGAAAAACATGGGACTATTTCCTCTTTTGGTATTGATTCCAAATTAAGCAGGAAGAGCAGCCAACCAAGAAACATGTGGACAAGGGGCAAGCCCTAATTAGAAAACTAGGTCAAAAAGTCAAGTCTGAGGATAAAAAAAGGTGTTAAACTTGAAGAGGTGACAGTGCCTTCAAAGGGAGACTATGAACCTTAGCAACCTTCAGCTGATAATAAGGGCAAAAGTTCGTTGTTTATAAAAAAGGAAGATCAACCTGTGCAAAATAGGGCACCAGCAGAAACTCTCATGGATGAGAAAATTGTTGACACAGAGAAAGTTGCAGTGGAGGAAGAGGATGCCAAGGTCCAACAAATAAGCCCTATTACTATTTTATCTGAAGATGAAGGATATTTTCTAGAGGGAGATGAGTTGACAGTCAAGGCTGAAACTAGGGTTGGTACATACAGGGAATTCTCCAGTCAAGAAGATAGCACAGTGAGGCCAAAGAAAAAGAAGACCAAAGTTAAAGCTATGGAGTTAGCCACAGTTAGACATCAAGGAAAAACTTTGAAGATGGTGAAAGACCTTGCCCCAGGTTGGAGACCTAAAACCAGATAAAAAAATAAACTGAGGCTGAATACGAAAAAGCTTCTAAACCCAAAATTAAACACAACAGAGGTTACTATGATTGATACCTCTTCTTCAAAGGAAAACCTAGAATCTAGCAAAGGTAAAAGTAAAGGAAGGAAATCTTTGAAGACAGTAGAAGAGTCCAGCCTCACCCAAACTAAACTATCAGCTGTGTTTTTGGAATTAAGAGATGAAATGTTGAAGGAGCAACAGAAAGAAGAAGTGGATGCCTCTTATTCAGAAAATAAGTTGCTAATGGACGAAAATGCACCTGATGAAACAGACAATCAAGAAATTCCAAGTGTTCCTGGTGTTTCTACAAAGCTGCTGCAGGAGGATGAAGACATTTTCAGAAAGTTAAATATCCCATGGCTGCCTAGTGAGATATAGGATACCACAACAGGGAAGGTTTTTGACTCAGAAAAGGAGAATATGAAAAAAACCATCAAACAATATAAGCATCAAATGGATTACATGCAAGAAGTAAATGATGGTTTGATCCTAGCAAATAGAAGACTCAGGGAGGACTTACAGGAAATAAATGATCATTACCAAGAGCTTACTGCAGTCTCCAAGGAGGCCCTAAAAAGGAAGAGAAACACAGATTTACAATGTGCAGAATTGAAGCAGATTGTCAAAGGCTTACAACAACAGAATGAAGAACTTACAAGAAGGTTAGCAGATATGGAAGCTGAGCAGAAGAGATCCAGGAAGAAGGCCCAAGCTTTGGATGGAATAGCCTTATTGGCAGAAGCTGCCAAAGACCTTTGAGTATTGTTAGTTAGGCAGTTACTTGTTATGTTTTTTTTAGAAATACTTTATTTTGTAAATTGTAATTTGACATTATCCCATCGATGAGTTGGCTGAAGATAGTTAGGGTTTAGACCCTAATTGATTTTTTGAGAAACAATATTTAGGTAGATGAGAAAGAGAACAAAGGGTTCGATTTTTGGATGGCTTAAGGAGGTCTGTGACTTGTTTATGAGCTAAGTACTAAAACTCTCATGTGTATTTGATGAACATAATTATGAAATATATGATCCTTTCAACCCTTCAGTCTGTGTTTTGGCTTCATTTTTAACTTGTTTAGTTACATGATTGATAAATTCATTGTTGGTTTATGGTTTGTATGCTGGTAATGCTTGTGAGTTGTGAATGAACTTCAATGTCATGTTCTGTTGGATCTTGGTGATTATATTATGCATCTCTGTTCTTATTTACTTATGATTTAGTTCCTGCTTGGCTTATGAATGTATTCCCTTCAGTCACCAAATTTACAACCAGGAAAACCTTTCAAAAAACCCTAAACCCTAGTTTTGTTTGATTGAATATTTGAGATTGTGTTGGCTTGTTTCTTTGTGGCCTGGAAACAATTTCTGGTACAAACATCTTTGGCGCCATTGCCGAGGATGAAGTTGAAGACATATTTTCCTTGGGATACCTATCAGTTTTACTGGTTTTAAAAGGTGAACTTAAACCAACACATTTTTAAGTGTACTTTTCATCAGATTTGTCACAGTGGCTACTAGAGGAGTTGGAACTAGGAACAGACCTACTTCACCATTGCAGTTGGGTGTTACATATCCTGAACATATATTGAGGACAACAAGAAAGATTATAAGATCTCAGTCATTACCCTCCCTATCTAACCCTGACCAGTTGGATGGTTCATTAGCTTCATCTGTGTCAAGAAAAGAATAAGAAACTTCACCTTGGGTAAAACCAACAATTCCTGACAGTAGTTTCCAAATTTTTACCAATCCTCAATCCTTCAGAAAAGCTAAAACTACCTCTCCTGGTAAGATACCTCTCTTTCAATTGAAAGTAGGTAAAACCCCCTTTCAGCCAAGCTCTAGCCAAACCTCTTCATCACCAAAATCAGTCAGTCCTAAAATGGCAGCCCAAAATCAGCCTATAGACATGATGGACCGAATGGTTGTGGCCAGATATGCACCATTGGTTTTGCCTCATCCTTTAAATGCACTGCCTGGAGGTGACTATCAGAAATATTTGCCTAGATTCAACGAATAGGGGGAAACTACAGCTGAAGAACACTGGGAAGCTTTCCTTAGTTATGTTGATAACCAAAACATTGAAGCCAAGGATGTATGGATGAGAATGTTTGTGCAGAGCCTTGATGGAGAGGTTAGGAAATGGTTTAGGGAGTTACCTGCTAACTCAATCACTATCATTGAAGAACTTCGTGATCTCTTCATGAGACAGTGGGGTGACACCAAAGACCATACATACTATATAATTAAGTTTGGAGCTCTTAGGAGGAAAAAGAATGAAACAATTATAGACTTTTCAAATTAACAAGATGTACAGTAGAATTCCTGCAGAAATAAAACCTGTATAAACTTCTGCAAAACTGACATATGCAAATGTTTTTGACCATGAATTCTCCTTATTACTAAGATAAAGGAGGCATATTTCTTTATTGAATATGCATGATGCAGCTTTGGAGGTAGAATCTAACATATTGGCTTCCAATAGATTGAAGAAGGAAACAGCTCAGCAGCTTTATGACCGAAAAGGAAAGAAGGAAGCAGCTCCCGGAGGTTCAGCTTCTCATTCTACTGAAGGGAAGATTGATGAAATGGCTAAGTTGGTGAAAATTTTGACTGCAAAATTGAATAAATTAGAGCTTGAGAAAAATTCCAGCAAGCCTGTTCCAGAAGGTGAACGAAATCCAAACAATCAGAACCAGTTCAGAAGGCAATTTGCTCCCCATTTCATGCCTAGAGAACGAAGGAACAATGATATCCAGCGAGAAAGGAGAGAAAATGAGGACCAAAGAGTGCCACCACCTCTTCAGAACAATGTGGTTGATGAGGAAGAGGTTGATGATGAGCTGATCTTTGAAGAGACTGATCAAGATATTAATCATTTTGGAGAAGGTTTGTCTGGGGGTTTTGTCACTGAGGAAGAGTTTCTAAATGTAGAATACTATGATGCTGACATGTTCGAAACAGAGGATGATTTAGGTATGGAAAAGACTGTTGTAACTACTGCTGTTTGTCAAAATGAACTTAAGAAGACTGTGAATCTAAGGTCAGGTCCAAAACAGGTGGTACAAATCCCGAAGAAGAAGGAAGCTGTCCCTGCTAAGCAGTCATCTGATCCTATGACAGAGAAAAGACAAGTTTCAGAAAAACAAAAGAAAAACACAGAGGTTGAAGAGGTAAATAAAACTATCCAGAATTTCAGTTTGGAGAATGAATTAGGAAAGTTAAATATTCATGTACCTTTAACTGAATTAATAAAAAATCCTTTATATAAAGAAACAGTTCTTAAGGTGATGAATTCAGCAAGCAATCAATCTATTTCTGGTACGGTGAATTTACAAGAAGAAAATCCTAGGATTTTCAATGGATCAGCCTTGGCTGAAAAGACTGAAAATGAAGCAGGTGCTTCACCTCCATTCTACATCACCTTGACAGTCCATGAACAAATGATACACAATTGTTTGTTATATTCGGGAGCTTCACATAATTTGATGCCAAAGGCTGTTATGGAAGCTTTAGGTCTGAGTATCACCAAACCCTATCATGATCTGTATGCATTTGATTCCCGAGCAGTGAAGTGTTTAGGGGTAATAAAGGACATGGTTGTCAGCCTGGCTCAGTTACCCATGAAAAGTGTGATCATGGATGTAGTGGTAGCTGATATTACTCCTAAGTTTGGGTTACTTCTTTCTAGGTCTTGGGTAAAGAAGGTTGGTGGGACCTTACAAATGGATCTATCATATGCTACTATTCCTGTGTTTGGAGGAGAAAATAGAAGGCTGTACAAAGAGATTCAGTTTGCATATATCGTGACGGATGATAAGAACCCAACCAACCATCCACTATATGCTGTTGATAAAGACCTGGGTACTTGCATGTTACATTTCAGTGAGGATGATAATACTGCTGGAAATCAGTCGAGATGTGACATTTGATGAAGAGGCAACTCTCAAGAGATCCAGGAAGTGCCAACTTGAAGAAGTGTATGAAGAAGAGACACCACCCAGAAATAAAGAAACTACATGTCTCCCTAAAGATGAAGCTCCTGAAGAACATGACATGGCAGAACCACAAGAACCTCCCATGATGGAGATATCAAGAAAAAGAAATCCTACTTGGAAAAGAGAAATTTTACGAGAGGCAGAAAGATATGGAGCTCCTGAAGGATCTATAAGGGAAAGAAAGAAACCTAATACTTTTTCCAACTATATAGCCTTGATGTGTGATCTGGTAGAACAAGAACCTACAAACTATGAAGAAGTAGTATAGAAGAAAGAATGGGTAGAAGAAATGACTGAAGAGTACCAGTCAATAATGAAGAATGATGTTTGGGATATAGTTCCCAAACCAAAAGGAAAGAGTATAGTATCCTCCAAATGGATATTCAAAATAAAGCATGTAGTTGACGGAAGTATCGAGAAGTATAAAGCAAGATTTGTGGCCAGAGGTTTCTCTCAGAAAGAGGGAATTGATTATGAAGAGATATTTGCTCCTGTAGCACGATATACTTCGATTAGAACTATCATGGCACTTGCATCCATAATGAAGTGGGACTTACACCAGATGGATGTGAAAAAAGCTTTTCTGAATGGTGTTATCGAAGAAGAAGTTTACATAGAACAGCCTTAAGGATTTGAAGTTGAAGACATACATACTCATGTATGCAAGTTGAAGAAGGCCTTGTATGGTCTTAAACAAGCTCCTAGAGCTTGGTATGAGAGGATAGATAGTTTCTGTCAAGCATGGGCTTTACCAAGAGTAAAGTTGATCCTAACCTTTACCTCAAGGTTGTAGAAGATGAACCTATCATCCTACTACTATATGTGGATGATTTAATCTTGACAGGAAATGAGAAACAGATTATGAAAAGCAAGAAGAGACTAGCAGAAGAATTTGAGATGAAAGACCTTGGGTTAATGCACTATTTCCTAGGTCTAGAAGTATGGCAAAGTTCAGAAGGAATCTTTCCCAATCAGGGAAAGTATGCAGTAGAGATATTGAAAAGATTCAACATGTTGGAATGCAAAGCCTTGTCCACACCCATGGATTCCAACCTGAAGTTGTTAACTGATGACTCATCAGAGTTAGTGGATGTGACTCTTTACAGATAGATCATTGGGTCATTGATGTATTTGACAAATACTAGGCCAGACATTTGTTTTGTTGTGAACACCTTAAGTCAATATCTAGTTCAACCTAGACGGGTTCACTTGGTAGCTGCAAAACATGTGATGAGATATTTGAAAGGAACTATAGACTTTGGTCTATATTATGATAATAGCCATGAGTATAGATTGTATGGCTATACAGATGCAGATTGGGCCGGAAGTATCTCAGATAGAAAAAGCACATCAGGTGGATGTTATAGTCTGGGATATGCTATGATCTAATGGTTTAGCAGAAAGCAATCCAGTGTTGCACTAAGCACAGTCAAAGCAGAATATATAGCAGCTTGCTCTGCTAGTTGTGAAGCCATATGGCTTCGAAAGCTAATGTCAGGATTATTCAACCTAGAGTTGGACACTACCGTGATTCTATGTGATAACCAAAGTTGTATAAAGATGACAGAGAACCCTGTGTTTCATGACAGATCAAAGCACATAGAAATCAGATATTTCTACATTCGATATATGATGTAGAAGGGAGCCATAAAGCTCCAGTATGTGAGTACTGATGAACAAGTTGCTGATGTGTTGACAAAGCCTCTGTCCTGAGTGAAGTTCGAACACTTTCGAGACAAGCTTGGTGTGGTTCAAAAAGATCTTCCTCGAAAGGGGGAGTAGTGATGTTGTAGTGGGATTGTATCATCCCTGGGCACTTGCCCTAAAGTGATTCGGTGACCTCGGTCCTCGAGAACGTGGCGGGATTGTATCATCCCTAGGCACTTGCCCTAAAGTGATCCGGAGACCTCGGTCTTCGAGAATAAAGAGGGATTGTATCATCCCGGGACATCTGTCCATAATAGATCCGGTGACCTTGGTCCTTGAGAATGTGGTAGGATTGCATCATCCTTGGACATCGTCCTAAAGTGATAGGGACTGATTCTCCCGTAATCAATCCGATGGCTTCGGTCCTCGAGAATGTGGTAGGATTGCATTATCCTTGGACATCATCCTAAAGTGATAGGGACTGATTCTCCCGTAATCAATTCGATGGCTTCGGTCCTCGAGAATGTGGTAGGATTGCATCATCCTTGGACATAGTCCTAAAGTGATAGGGACTGATTATCCCATAATCAATCCAGTGGCTTCGGTCCTCGAGAATGTGGTAGGATTGCATCATCCTTGGACATAGTCCTAAAATGATAGGGACTGATTCTCCCGTAATCAATCCGGTGACTTCGGTCCTCGAGAATGTGGTAGGATTGCATCATCCTTGGACATAGTCCTAAAATGATAGGGACTGATTCTCCCGTAATCAATCCGGTGACTTCGGTTCTCGAGAATGTGGTAGGATTGCATCATCCTTGGACATAGTCCTAAAGTGATAGGGACTGATTCTCCCATAATCAATACAGTAAATTCGGTTGTCGAGAATGTGGTGGGATTGTATCATCCCTGGACTTTAAGTCCAAAAGTGATCCAAAGACTTTTTGTCTTTGAGTTGTGGATTGTAGGTTGTTGCTAATGATGATGATGACATACTGATCGAAAGATCAGAGTATGATGATGATGATGATGTTGTTTCTGATCGAAAGATCAGAAAGTGATGATGATTATGATCGACAGATCAGAATATGATGATGTTATTGCTGATAGAATAGTCAAAGTGCTGAAGATGTTGCTGATCGAAAATTCCAAGTACTGAAAATGTTGTTGCTAATTGAAAGATCAAAAATGTTGAAGATGTTGTTGATCAAAGACTGAAGATGTTGCTGATGATGGAGACTGAAGATTGAAGATGAAGACTACATGATGTTGAAAATATTCCAATGATTTATAGATGTGTTACCCTGCTGATGTTGATGATGTTTCCTATCTCTACTCTTGTTGTTCTTGATGTTGCTGTAGAATACCCTTCTCGTTAAGGGGGAGTGTTGAAATATTGTAACTTCGAAGAATATTCTATATGTATATTTTTGTGGTCCCCGATGGTCCTAACAGGAGAACCATTTGTATTACATTGTACCCTGATGCTCCTAATTGGAAGAATTAATAAGAGTCATGAGGTAGTCCCCTCTAATTGTAAAGGTGGGTCATTAGCAACCCGGTGTGGTTACTTGAGCCTACATGTGTAAGTCGAGCCTACATGATTTAACTCGAGCCTACATGTAAAATGAGTTAACTTAAGTGAATGGATGAATATAAATATAGGTGTAGTGCTCCTCATTTGATACACACACACACTCACTTGAGTAGCGCACTTGTGGAGGAGAGAAGTTGCTGGAGAAAGAGGAGGATCAGGTTTTTGATCTCCTTGTTGGTTTTACCTTTTTACCTTTTTAGGGAATCTATATTGAGGAAGCTTTTGCTGGGTTTTTCCCAGGATAAATCTGTTTTGTTCTTGTGATACTGTTTCTTTCAGTGATCCTGTTTATATGCTTTTGTTATGAAAAATGAAATGATATACTGATGTCTTAGCTAAGCATATGAAAATTTAACATTTGAAGGAGCTTCTATTGCTCCAGTATTTTGTATTCTGATGTAAATTGTCTTCTCTTTAAGTTTAGAAATCTTTCAGGTATAAATTCCAATAAATCTCATGTATTATTGCTCAATAATGAAGAAACGGTGCCATTTCCCCACTGCCTTGTTGTAAACTCTTGTAATCTTGATGGATTCGAATGGATGTATAAAATATTGATGATTTATGAATGAATGGACTGTTATTAAAGTATATTATGTGTTTCATGTTCAGTAACTGAGAATTTGTTACCATTGGGTAGAATTTCATAGCAATTGGAGCAAACTATACCTCATTTCCCCAAGGGTCCAACACTAGTTTTTTTATATCTGATTGAAAGAAGTGATAACGGCCATGGGAGGTCAATAGGTTATGCACATGAGTCTCTGATAATGTATTATACACATCCCCTACTTCCATTTAAGAATTCGAGTGGGTTTCTGCACATTTGGGAAGCCATTTCTACCACTTACCCCGGGGGAATTTGAGCCCAAAATTGTCAGAAAAATCATCTATCTTGTTCAAAATTTAGTATATACTTGCAGAAGCAATTGGAGGGCCATAATACATCCCTAAACATATTAAATAAGTTATTATATCATCCATACACCTTCTCTAAATATTTGGGAGCCATTGGGCTGATTTGGAGACCAAGACACTAAAACTAGTCAAGAGCCAAAATTGTGAAAAAATAGGAAAATTGGGAAATTTAATAAAAAATTAAAAAGGGACATTACAAATGAGTTGCATCAAATAGAGAAAAACCAAACTTGGGAACTTGTTCCAAGACCTAAAGGCATAAATGTTATTGGGACCATATGGGTTTTCAAGAACAAGGTTAATGAGGTTGGTCAAGTAATAAGAAACAAGGACAGACTAGTACGCAAGGGATATGCTCAAGTAGAAGGTGTTGACTTTGGAGAAACTTTTACACCTATGGCAAGACTTGAAGCCATTAGAATTTTTTTTAGCATTTGCATGCTACAAAAATTTCAAAGTATACCAAATGGATGTAAAATCTGCATTCCTTAATGGAGAACTTGAAAATGAAGTCTATATTGAACATCCTGAAGGTTCTCTTCTATAAGAAAATAGATATTATGTGTGCAAACTAGAAAAGGCACTCTATGGTCTCAAACAAGATCCAAGAGCATATTTCTCAAGACTTGACAAATATTGAAAGCAACAAGTATATAAAAGAGGGGCCACTGACAGTAATCTATACTTAAAGTTTGAAAACAAAAATATGACCAATGTTGTTGTCGACGTAGACGATATCATATTTGGAAGTGATCTACAAATTCTGAGTGTAAACTTTGATTTGGAAATGAAGAAGGGATTTGAAATATCAATGTTGGGAGAACTAACATTCCTTCTAGGTTTACAAGTATCCTAGTCAGAAAAAGGGAATTTCATCTCTCAAACTAAGTATATCAAAGAGATGTTGAAAAAGTTCAAAATGGAATACTCCAAACCTGTTAGTACTCCTATGGTTATTGGTTGTAAATTGAGAAAGGATGATGAATATTTAGAATTAGATCATACTATGTATAGTTCAATGATTGGTAGTTTATTTTATGTAACAACTACAAGAGCAGATGTAATGCAGGCTGTAGGTTTGGTTTCCAAATTCCCATAATCCCCAAAAGAAACACATGTGATTGTAGTAAAAAGAATGATTAGATATCTAAAATGTATTATGAATTATGGAGTATGGTATCCAAAAAGTAATAACTTCACTATGAGGGAATTCACTGATACAGATTGGGCAAGAAGTATTGATGATAGAAAAAACACTAGTCGAGCAACATTCTACTTAGGAAATTTCTTGGTGTCATGGTTAAGCAAAAATCAATCCTCCATTTCACTTTCTACAACAGAAGTTGAGTATATTGTTGCTTCATCATGTTGTACTCAAGTCATTTGGATGAAACAAACATTAGAAGATCTACTTGTGAAGTATGAGGGCCCAATTGTGATACATTGTGACAACACAAGTGCTATAAACATATCCAAAAATCATGTTATGCACTCTTAAAATATCATTTTCTAAGAGAGCAAGTGTCTCAAAAAAGTGGTTTAATTGGATTATATTGATACGAAGGAACAAATTATAGAGATTTTAACTAAACCATTACCCGGAGAATCATTTTCCTATCTTAGGCAGAAATTGGGGGTTATCCCTCATCACTAAAAATTAACTAAAAGGATGAAAAACCCTATCAGGGGAAGAGGAGAAATGTTGACAAGGGGAGACACACCCACAGGGGGAGTTTTTTCTCAAAAGTTTGTCATTCTTGTCAAAGGGGGAGAAAAAATCCATTTTTCGATGTTAAAGGAAGATGTTGCTAATATATTCCAAAGGGGGAGATTGTTGATTAAATTGGCATTGTTGTCAACATAAGATCATAAGGAAACATTGATGAAATAGTCATAGATGGAAAAAGCCAAAAATATTGAGCCAAAATGTTAAAAATCCTTAACAAAATATCACGGTTAGAAAGTTGAAGTCGAAGTCATAAGCATTAGTTTCCAATATTAATATTTTGGAGGTTACAACTCCGAAAGTCAAAAGTTGGAAATTCGGTGATGCAGAGTCAAAAGAGGCATGCCACAACATTAAGGTTTTGGAGTTTCTGACTCCAAAAGTAAAAAAATTGGAGTCAGCCATTCGGACTTGGAATGATGGAGTCAGAATCATTAGTTTCCAATGCTAAGTTTTTGGAGTTCCCGATTTCGAAAGTTGAAAAATCGGAGTCGACCAGTCGGACTCAGAATGACAGAGTCAGAAGCGTTAGTTTCCAACACTAAGTTTTTGGAGTTCCCGATTCCGATATTCGAAAAGTCGGAGTTAGAAGTAAAAAAAGGGGAGGTTTCGATTCTTGATATTGGACTTGGAAAAGTCAGAATCAGAATGGCGAAGTTAGCAAGTCGAAGTCGGGATCATTGAAAAATATCAAAATATTAAGTGTAGTTGTTATTTGGACTCGGTATCTCGGAGTCAGGATTGCAGAGTCAGAGTGATGCATTATCGTGCTGTTAATTCACAATTTTTGTAACGAAGATGTTATTTTATGATTTGTTGATTTGTGAATGGTCACAATGAAGATACATGACTTTTAGATGAAGAGGCACGATTGAGGGTATATAAGCAAAGCTTTAAACCTTCAAACAAGTGTCTATGTACATTTGATTGAAAGTTCCATGAGTGTATAGAAGTCAGAGATCAAAATATCATATAAGAGTGGTTAGGAGGCGCAAGGACATTTTGCAAGCCTGTAGGGGGTCATAGCCTCCTTCCAATTGTTGTTGGTAAAAATCCTTTAGTTGTAGCTGAAAAAATTGGGTGTTGGTGCATCCAACAACTTGGTGCTTACAAACTATTTGTAAATATAATTTTGCAGTAATAGAAAGTGTTGGTGGTTTTCCTAATTGGGCTTCCACAACAATATTGTGTGTTCTATTTATATTGTTGATTTTATTTTTAAGTGATAAAAAATAATTAAGGTAGATCAATACTGATTCATCCCCCCTCTCAGTATTGCTTGATATTCCAACATTATTTTATTATATATGAATAAGAGGTCATTTGTCATACAAAATGGACAACATAAAGGTCCTCAGTAATCACAATGTCAATATGTAATTGCTACACTTATTAGTAACATGTTGTCTTTCAATTGGGACACTAGTCCAATACATTATACAAAATGTGTTATTATCACAAATAATTATTTCAAAAAATACAACAACTTGCATCAACATCCAAATATATTGATCATCATTATCCATTGGAAATGTTGCTAGTACGCAAGCTACTTTCCTGACTTGGGTTATTTAGCCGAATGTTTTGTTCATTGCCTCGATTATGGTCCTCATCTTCAGCTTCCATCTACAAACATAAAAAAGTGTAATGAGTGTATCTACATTGGTGGGAATAAGGAAAAATAATATCGATAATATACATGAATGTAAATTGAAAGAGTACCATAGAAATATTTGAGTCATGAATGATATACATCATTTCAAAACCAAATCTCATGCCTTATCTCAACAACTCTTATGTTGGATCTGTAAATTTGAGCATATAGATCTGTAGACAAATACACAACTCACAAAGATCTCACAATTTACTCAGCAATTGAAGAATGAAACAGTGCAAAATGCTTGCAGCTGTGAATGCTTTCATTAATAAAAAAAGTAATCCGAATGATAATTACAATGAACTAAAATGGCTTTAATAGCCACAAGCAATTCGAATCCACATGAGGAAGTTCGAATTGATTAGACTCTACTTGACTGTAGGTAACCAAGACCTTGTCTAAATCATTATCGGAGGACTGAGTGGTTAACTGACCTTGTCTAAACCATAACCGAAGTTCATCGGATCTCTAAAACACAACTCAAGTGTAACATTTAGTGTTGACCAATGGTTAACTGACTATGGTAGGTGAGAAATGCGCCCCACATGTGTGCAGTCAAGTAAACCTAGCACTAACTGAATGTGGAGGACTTGAACTGAATGTAACTGACTCCTAACTTAGCTTGACTAGTCATTAACTAAAGTGAACTGTCCTTGGTTGGTTTCGGCACTCCTAGTGGCTTCCTAAATTGTAGGGATTGGTCTAGGAGGCTCTTAAACTTATGCAATCAAGTGCAATAAGTGGTAGTGAGCCTCAATTAGTGTTCCCCACACTTTAGTAACTGAAACATGTGCCCCAATTAGGTCAAGTGGACCCAATGGTGTTAATGACTATAAATAGACTGGATGGACTCCCGATTTAGACATGACTCCCAAATTAGACATATGACCAGATTTGGACAAGGGAGGATTAATAATTCTAACACCTCCCCTGAATGCTAACTTGTACAAACTGTGGGCCTTGGTAACTAAGACCATAGGTCACCCATTACATCAAGTAAAATAAAGTAACTTCTTAATACAAGGAGTTGGGGCAAAAACCACATGGGAAAAAAGCCCTTCCTCTAGCTAAGCAGGTGGAATCAGGTCTCAAGTTTGAAAAACTTGAAAATATGTTGCTGCAATCTTCATCTCTATGAGGTAGTGAAGCAGCATGCATGGTGTGTCGTGCACAGGTATTCTAGGGCCTGGCATATAGACTTCTCCTTCTTCTCCAAAAATGATGATGGGAGGAAGGAGGAATGTAACCTTTGTCTCTTACTGAATGAAGAGGTGTATGATCATATCCATTCTTTTGAATGTAGTAAGACTGAGCCCTTGCCATATTACATCTTACAAGAAGTCTATTGCATCTCTCTGAAGGAGGTAAAACAATATGACATAGCACAAGAGTCTTTCCTTTCTGAGTGTCAGGTGAGTTTCGAGTCATCTTCCTAGCTTCCAGTTTGGAAGTAGGGACTGAATCTAGATCTAAGTCACCCTGAATCTTAATGTTGTAAACTGATATAGATGGATCTGCAATACTAGTAGAAGCTGTAAAAGAAGTAGATGCAATGATTTTACCTTCCCTTGCAGGTGGCTACTGAGAGTGCACTGGTTCTGAAGGAGGCATGAAATGTGAGAACTCATATGCTTTTGAAGCATGATTCGCAATACCCTTTGCTATGATGCTCCCAGTAGAGATATCTGTGGTCTCCACTGAGTCAGGACCAAAGGTCGCTCGCTTTGGAGATCCAGTATGGGTCATCTGATAGACAGATAACAGGTTTGAAGCCAGGGAGGGAACAAACAACACATCTTTGAACCTTCCATGTTCAAGTTGGATAGAGCCCTTCCCTTTGGTTTGGACTTTACTGTTATTGCCCATCTAAATACTAGGACCATCAAAGGATTGAAAAGAAGAGAATGATTCTCTGGATGCAGCCATATGGTTGGAAGCTCCAGAATCAATGAGGAAGGCAGGTGTTGATGTGCATCAAGCCTTCAGTGCATGTCCTTTCCTTTGGTATTCTTCTTCGTCTTCTTCAGAGTCTTCCTTCCTTGCATTAGCAGGTACATAAATGTTGTGCTTTTTCAAAAGAAGAGCCATTTCATCAAGTTGTCTTCTCATACAGGAGCTTTCTGAATGGAAGCCCCTTCCACAGTAAGAGCAGAGGATCTTGCCTTTGCCATTCTTCTTGCTTCTCTTCGAACCTGCAGGTTCTTTTGACTGCTCAGACTCATCTCTTTGATTCCCTTTGTCATTCGCTACCTTATCTCCTCTTGCAACAAGAGCTAGATCTTTGGGAGATCGAATGATCCCCATTTGGATCAATTTATCATTCTCAGAAATAAGAGATTGGATGAAAGCATTAAGAGTGGGCATCTTCCAATTTGGAGTAGTGAGCCTTACTGTTTGGAAGGTGGATACAAAGACTAAGTAGTCTAAATTGAGCTTTGTGAGAATATCAAGGATGAGTTGATCTTCATCCTTCTTCACTTTGCATTGCTTCAACTGATATATCAGGTTCTTGAACTTTGAGAAGAATTCATTTAGAGATTCGAAGTTGGATGGATTGAGAGTAATCAGATCATTTTCTAGCTGATGGATCCTCATCTCATCATGCTTATCAAATAAGGAATCAAGCTTGTCCCAACCCTCCTTGGGAGTGTCCAAGTCTTGGATGTGAAATCGAAGATCTCTAGAGACTGAGGACTGCATGAGTCCAATGGCTTCATCAAGCCTGTTCATGTACTTAGCTTTGTCTTTATTTGATTCTGGCTCTTCCTCTATTTCTTCTATGAGTCTGAAGAGATGCTTGGTGTGGAGCAATACTCTCATGTCATCCTTCCACTGGTGATAGTTGAAGGGAGTGAGAAGCTCCACTGGATGAGCCATTTTGAATGTAATAAGAAAGACTAAGCTGTTGTAGCGAATGCAGTGAGAAGAAGAGGCTGCTTGTAGCGAATGCTGTAAGAAAAGCTGATAACCTGTCACACAATCAAACATACAAAGTAAGGTCGACAGTCTGCACTTTTGGAATTTCCTTCACACCCAGCTTAGTTAATCAAGCAAGCTTGATCAACAATTCCTTTGCTTGGGGTATTAAGTGGTAAATTCTCCGCTTCTTGTGCAGTGCTGGAAGGAGAAATTTTGCTCAAAAAATGATTAGGTTGGAGATCTGAGGAGGAGAGGAGTCTTCTCCACCGAGGCTCTAATACCATGTAAATTTGAGCATATAGATCTGTAGACAAATACACAAATCACAAAGAAGATCTCACAATTTACTCGGCAATTGAAGAATGAAACAGTGCAAAAGGCTTGCAGCTGTGAATGCTTTCATTAATAAAAAAAGTAATCCGAATGATAATTACAGTGAAGTAAAATGGATTTAATAGCCACAAGAAATTCGAATCCACATGAGGAAGTTCGAATTGATTAGACTCTACTTGACTGTAGGTAACCAAGACCTTGTCTAAATCATTATCGGAGGACTGAGTGGTTAACTGACCTTGTCTAAACCATAACCGGAGTTCATCGGAGCTCTAAAACACAACTCAAGTGTAACATTCAGTGTTGACCAATGGTTAATTGACTATGGTAGGTGAGAAATGCGCCCCACATGTGTGCAGTCAAGTAAACCTAGCGCTAACTGAATGTGGAGGACTTGAACTGAATGTAACTGACTCCTAACTTAGCTTGACTAGTCATTAACTAAAGTGAACTGACGTTGGTTGGTTTCAGCATTCCCAGTGGCTTCCTAAATTGTAGGGATTGGTCTAGGAGGCTCCTAAACTTATGCAATCAAGTGCAATAAGTGGTAGTGAGCCTCAATTAGTGTTCCCCACACTTTAGTAACTGAAACATGTGCTCCAATTAGTTCAAGTGGACCCAATGGTGTTAATGACTATAAATAGATTAGATGGACTCCCGATTTAGACATGACTCCCAAATTAGACATATGACCAAATTTGGACAAGGGAGGATTAATAATCCTAACAGGATCCACTCCATACTTTTTTTACTAAAATTTTTACACTCCATCACAAATAATATATTTAATGTAATGTCCCTAGTTGGAAATTTGGGAAATAGTGTTTTCTGGACAATTTTTGAGCTCTACTGGTCCAGATTGGAGGGGTTCCCAACTGACTCCAAATGGTATAAAATTTGAAATCAAAGGATAGGGTGAGTCTTATAACATTAAAACATGACCTATGAACACTTTTGATATGAATTTAAGCTCCTACAAACTGGTTTTGGGATAGGGAGAAACAATGCAAATTTACATAGGAAATCGTGGTCAAATTCCCCCAAGGGTGAAGGTAAATTTGGCTTCCCAACTCAGGTACGACCCTCCAAAATTTGTGAACATAGTATTGGGATTGTTATAATACATAAGTTTTATTCATTACACATGGACATTATCTCTGCAAACTAATTATAAAGTGCAGCATTCGCATGACCACTTTCAATGAATTTGCTTATGGGGGAATTACATAACTAGCTCGATTTTTACATATGAAAGGTATAGTTAAAGGTTCAGATAAGGATGTGAAATATAAAGACCATATACATAATAAAAATTTCTTCCCCGACAATATTAAACACTAGAGAAATCCATTCATACAAGTCTGGTATACAACTCATTCAGTATGGGAGTCAAATACATGAAAACCAGTGATTTAATAGCATGGGATTGCAAGAGTTTCACATATGGACTTCTTGTATTTTGACCCACGAATCATAGGGAAATGAAATTATAGAGTAACACATCATATATTTATTTCATGAGATCATAAAATGCAGAGAACATCCCTCATACAAATTTTAGTATAAAACTACTTCAAGATTGAAGCCAAATCCATGAAAACTAGTTATTCAAGAGCATGGGAATGTGAGCCTTTCACACTGGAGTTTCTTGAATTTTGAGATAAAAATAATATGGTCATGAAATTAAAAAGTTATACATAATTTATGACTGCCCCAAAATCATCAAAATTATATAAAAGTCCTCATACAAATTTGATATACAACTCTTTCCAAAATGGAAGCCAAATACATGAAAACTAGTCATTCAAGAGCATGGGAATGCAATCCTTTCATAGAGAATATGGAAAGAAGAGTACATATGCATACATCATATACCCAATATTGGGCACCAAATATCCTCATCAAAGCACATGCACCACTCCAAAAAGTGCGCCATCAACATGAGAGTGTGTGGAAATGGAGAAGAAGGAATGAGAATATGGATATAGACGAGAACTCAACTGTATGGATATTCAACCTAAAAATAAAAATCCTTCATTAATCTCCTCTGAGATGTTTGAATGGCCTCTCCATCAACCAACTTGGAAAGGAATCCAACTCCCTCGAAATTGGTTCACAAGCAAGGAGAGTGAACACTCATCGTGCAATGGACAAGCAAAAGCTCTCCAAAATGCCAAAGGCCAATTGACAATGATCAAAATCCATTATAATTCCTCATTACATCCTTTTTTTAACTTCATGAGGCCTCCTAAGTTCAAATTTCCCTCCATGGGATTCCTCCAACTCATCTTAGTGGTTTAGTAACTCTCACGACACTTGTCTTCCTCTTCATGTTCCGATTCTTTCCCCAATTCCAATAGCTGCCTCTAACTCACAAATTTGACCTCTTAGTGGCCATTTTTAGCCCCGTCATGTCAGATTTTTCATATGTCTGCAATCATGTATGAATTTTTCATACTTTTTATAGAATCTTTCATCATTTGTTGTCATAGAGTGCATGGAATCTCCTTCCAAGTGCCACACCTTGTGTTCTAGTCTCTTCCTCTTCCATGGGAGTTACTCTCCTTTACCTATTCAAATTCCTTGGATTATTATATGATATTTTACACCATATCACCCTCCAATAATGTTACATTACCCATGTGTTTTAATTTGGATGAAGATCATGCCAAGTGTGTGGGGAATCTAGTCATCCAAAGGCTCCACAAGATTCCAAGTGTCTTCATGAACCCATGCCACCTTATTTTCTTAGAATTTATAATTTATGTGCCCCATTTAAATGTGAATATGGTAAACTAAAGTCCTTTTTGGTTCCATAGCCCCTTGTTACAAAATTTATGTCTCCATCTCAACCTAGGGAACTAGTAGGTTGGTGGAACACTATTTTGCAAGTAGTCTTATTTGGAAATTATTTAATTGGGGACTTGAAAGTCCTCCCCACTCAATATTGATTTCCCTCAAGTAATTTCAAACATGGATTTTGAATAACCTTCTTTCCTTCCAAAACTTTGCTCCAAACCTTAGTTGTAATTTGAGTAGTGGCACTCATATACTAAAACTGTGTGTTTCCAAAAGTAAAGATATGTGAATCTTTGAATATTGATATATCATGTAGTAAATCACCACTAAAACCAAAAGGATTAATAAAATCCATAAAAACAAAATTTGCACAAATAATATTTACCTCCATCTTTTGGAAACATTTTCTTAACTTTCAACCCTTTTTTATTTTGTATAATTCTTTGAAGTTGGTACTGAGTTTCCAAACTTGAATTTATAAGATTCCAAGAAAGTTTCAAAGAGGAACCACCATGCTTGTTGCTGCTCTAATATAATTGAAATCACCTTCTCAAGTGGTGACTCAATATCCCCTATTGTTTGTTTCCCCCAAAATTGAAACCAAGCAATACCCAGATCCCATTGCTTATATTGCACCCTTCCAAACCTCATGAGTACAAAAGATAGATCATTAAATTACATAAATACATCATACAATTGTACATCAATAAGGTACCTCATCAAAGGATCATGACAGTGCTTGTACATCCAAGTAAGTAGATCATCATGTGGCCCATACACACAAGCATCAAGTATTATATAAAAAATGCTCCAATGACATAGGTGAGGATCCCATGTCCTACAATGTTGCTCCAAAAGAATGTAAGATGCATCAAAATAATAATCAGCCACATGTTCTTTCATCCAAGAAGTGAATGAAGAACCTCCACCAAAATTTGAACCAAATAAGGAGCAAATAAAACATGAAGTCTTCAAGTGACTCAAAGAAGTCTCATCAATACACCCATGAATATGTATATCATCATGAAATAACAAAGGATGTTACCACCAATAATATTTCTCTTCAATCATATATCTCTTCACCCAATTGTGGGATGAATTTCCTCCAACATCAAATGGACTAGGCAAGGAGCAAGGAAAATCATGAGTCTCTGAGTGACTCATGTGAACATCATAGGTGCATCCATGTAGATGTGTATCATCATAATGTAACAAAGGATGTTGTTGAAAATGTAAATAAGATGGTGCTCTAGTCATGTCATCATAAAAGTGATAGAATAAGTTACATACTCTTCATGTGGCACCATAAAAAATAAACCTTTCACCCAATTTTCATCCCCAATTGATGTGGCTGAAAATGAAGTAGGGAGTGAATAATTGTGAACCAACCTTACCTCTTTTCAACTCTTACCTATCAAACTTTTGAATGCATCTTCTCCATCATTGGTTGTTCCAATTGTTGTGAGATCATGTGCCTCCTCCAAGGCTCTGCAACTCTCAGCAAGAGGCAACTCATAATCACTCTGAACAAAAACAAGTGCTTGTTTTCCTTCTTGTTGGAATGTAGCCTCTCCAAGCACATGCATATCCAACTGGTTAGAGAGTTCCACATTCGTTTGATAACTTTTAGTGAAATTGATTATGGGGGAATTGCATAGCTAGCTCGATTGACACATGAAAGGTAGAGTTAAAGGTTCAGATCAGGATGTGAAATATAGATACCATATACAACATAAAAATTTCTGCCCCAACAGTATTAAACACCAGATAAATCCCTCCATACAATTCTTGTATACAACTCACTTAGTATGGGAGTCAAATACATGAAAACTAGTGAATTAGTAGCATGGAATTGCAAGAGTTTCACATATGGATTTCTTAGATTTAGACCCATGGAGCATAAACACATGAAATTACTAAGTAACACATCATATATTTATTTCACAACATCATCAAACTCAGGGAACATCCCTCATACAAATATGATATAAAACTACTTCAATATTGAAGCCAAATCCATGAAAACTAGTTATTCAAGAGCATGGGAATGTGAGCCTTTCACACTAGAGTTTCTTGAATTTCGAGCTACAAAGAATATGGTCATGAAATTACATAGTTATACATCATTTTTTTCTATGCCATCATCATCAAACTTATGTAAAAGTCCTCATACAAATATGATATACAACTCTTTCTAAAATGGAAGCCAAATACATGAAAACTAGTCATTCAAGAGCACGGGAATGCAAGCCTTTCATACATGAATTTCTGATATTTCGAATTACATAGCATATGGAAATAAGAGTATAGATCCATACATCATATACCCCATCTTTGGAACCAAATATCCTTAGAAAAGTGCAAGCACCACTCCAACAAGTGCGTCGTCATCATGAGAGTGTGTGGGAATGGAGAAGAAGGAATGAGAGAATAGGGAGATATATGAGAACTCGACTGAATGGACCTTCAAAATGAAAATTAAAATCATTTATTAATCTCCAATGATAGGTCTGAATGGAATCTCCATCAACCAACTTGGAAAGTAATCCAACTCCCTCAAAATTGGTTCACAAGCAAGGAGAGTGAACACTCATCGTGCAATGGACAAGCAAAATCTCTCCAAAATGCCAAAGGCCAATTAAAAAATTATCAAAATCCATTCTCATTCCATATGAAATCTCTTATTAACTTCATGAGGCCTCCTAAGGTTGAATTTCCCTCCATGGGCTTCCTCCAACTCATCTTAGTGGTTTAGTAACTCTCATGACACTTGTCTTCCTCTTCATGCTCCAATTCGTTCCCCAATTTGAATGGATACCTCTAACTCCCAAATTTGACCTATCGGTGGCTATTTTTAGCCATGTCATGTCATATTTGTCATATTTTTACTATCAGGTCTGAATTTGTCATACTTGTCATAGAATCTTTCATCATTTGTTGTCATAGAGTGCATGGAATATCCTTTCAAGTGGCACACCTTGTCTTCTAGTATCTTCAACTTCCATGGGAATTACTCTCCTTTACCTATTTGAATTCCTTGGCTCATTATATGATATTTTACACCACACCACCCTCCAATAACATTACATTACCCATGTGTTTTAATTTGGATGAATATCATGCTAAGTGTGTGGGGAATCTAGTCATCCAAAGGCTCCACAAGCTTCCAAGTGTCTTCATGAACCCATGCCACCATATTTTATTAGCATTTATCATTTATGTGACCCATTTAAATGTGAATATAGTAAACTAAAGTCATTTTGGGTCCCATAGCCCCGTAATACAAAATTTATGTCTCCATCTCAACCATAGGAACTAGTAGGTTGGTGGAACATTATTTGCAAGTAGTCTTATTTGGAAATTATTTAATTGAGGACATGAAATTTAATATAAAGGATTTTCCTTGTTCCATTAATTATAAAATGAGAGAAGTGAAACATCATAGATACTTACAAATTCCACAATTAAATTTTGATACGCCAAGATATACTCACAATCGATACTTAAGTCAATGTCAATCAATTCTTCTAATGATTCTTCTTTGTATGTTAGCACCTATTTGAAGACATCCAAGGATGGCTAGTGTAAATTTAAAAAAAAAAAATACAACTAATATGAAATATTGAGTTGTTATAAGGAAATCAGAATTACTCACAAACATTGCTATTAACCATTTTTTTCTTGTCGTCATATCTTATGTGTTGAATGGGTTCCATTTTTCTTTCTTTTCTACAACAAAAACAATTGGAAATTACTATTTAGTGCTAAATTAATTATTATATGTACATAATAGAAAATTTCAATGATTACATACATTTGAAGCATGTTGTTGTCGATGTCTCCTCCTACGATGCAATTATGTCCCTTTTTTTACCATCTCTTCGTACACTATTTTGGACATTCCTACTCGCATATTTCGGATATCACCTCGTTCATCCTTTGGGATTTTCTAATCTTCCTATAAAATTAAAATGACATTAAACTATTTTTATACTGATATGAAAAGTAAATATAGTAGAATTAATATTAATAAAAGAACGTTTTGTGGTAGTATATACATATTCTATAAAATCATGTTTTGGAATATTACCTTTTTAATTATTCCTTTTTGTTGTTGTATTTTTTGCTATTGCAAGTCTGATAGGTTGCATTGACCATTGCTTTGGAAACGTCTCATGTAGTTTAGATATATCAGGATTCTTGGAATCATTAGATTAAATTTTGTATTGTAAGTGGAAAGTGTGTCTATACTTTCTTTCCACTATATTCCTAATAATTTTATAAAAGTTTTTTCCCTTCTCATTAACTTCCATTACCACTTCGGATGAGCTAAGGAATAATTCATCATCATTTACATCTTCCATAATTTATTTTTTCTTAGGATGGAATTCCCTTATGTTATTGTTAGTTCCTGCAGAACATTCAACATATGTGAAATATATTGTTTGAAACATGTTAGTGAATCTTATTAAGCCCCAAGGGTTAGCTCAATTGGTAAGACGTGTGCACACTCTCTCAGTTTGGGGGGAGGTCACGGGTTCGAGCCTTGAGTCCTCTGGGGTTAGGCCTTCTGCTAGGATGGTCGACGGTTTACCACCTCTACCATCCACGAATGTGGGGAAGTATTGCTGGATTTCCCGTGGATCTTTCCATCTGAAAAAAGAATCTTATTAAGTATAGAATTACTGAAAATTCAATAAAAAAATCATGTTTATTACTTTTGATTCACCTAATTCATCCCTCTGCAACTTTTCCATCAAGGTTTTACGCTCTTCCGCACTTGGATTGAAAATAATCTTATCGAACATCTTCATTTTTTTGCTATGCATGAAACACATTAACCAATACATATTAGTTAAACTTATATATAATTCAAACATATTAACTTAATGCATAAATTACAAAGAACTTGCCTTCTTTACACTTTTTGATGTGGTCCTAACATGCCGATTAGAATCATTGCTCCTTGAACTCTTATCATGCATTTTTCATCAATAACAACTTGGACCATTAAATAGAGAAGCTATTAAATATATTATATAAATAAATTATCCCGATGGGTTAGCTCAAGTGGTTGAGAGTTGTTTATGCTAGCAGAAGGTCTTGGGGTCAAATCCACAGGTGTCTATTCTGGGGCCTCACTCGATGTCCCCATAGGGTTAGGCCCCATAATCAGGGCCGACGGTTTACCTCAGGCACCATCCTAAAAAAATGGTGAAGTACGTGATGGTTTCCCGAGCAATGTTCCATCATAAAATTCAGAAAAAATATTATATAAATAAATTATATAAGTTACAACTAAAAAAGTAGTTTTCCATCTCGACGTGCTATAAGAATATAAATTCTCTAGTGCATTTACATGGTGTACGCACCGGTGCATCGTAGTTGAACACACCATTAACAAAAAATATATTAATAATTTATGAAATGCTTTATCCAATGCGCTTTTATTGCAAGCATGCCAGTGCGTTATATGAAAACGACTACATTAAAACTGCATAAGGGTTTATTTGAAAAAAACTAACAAGGACAAGGTTTTGGATTTGATGCAATAAGTGGTCTTATTGCACCCAATTAATTATATATAAAACCGCAAACCCATTAAATCTACAATGTCTAAAAAGAAAAAAAAACCGAAATGTGAAATAATAGAGGGAGTTAAACCCTAATGTGAAAATTTGAAGCCACATAAAGCAAAAGGAAGAAACAACAAAGCAAGGGTTCCAACATTTAAGGTAACTACGAAATATTTTTTTGAATTTATTTTAGATATTAATACGAACATAACTAAATCATGCATTGCAATCAATAGTAAGAATTTGCATACTTGAAATTTGTACTATGCAGGGTTTTATGTGATTCACCACACCTTAGAAATTTTGATCTTCAGAATAATCTCATTGTTCCAAACTCCTCCATAGTAAGTCTCTCTTGCAAAACTCTCCCCTCAAAATTTCAACAAAACTATGAAACATTGGTTAGTTTTTTTAAGCACTTTATGTAATTAGTTTTTTGAAAAAGAAATTCTCGCTCTTTTTTCAGCTAATGGAAAAAAAATCATGCATTTTTTATTATTTATTTCCTCAACACTGTGCACTTATATGTATAGACACATCAGTGCGTCGAAACATACAATGCACCATTACAATTGACATTCGTTTAACCTTTTTTTTTTACGAAAAAATCAATGTGCCATCAATATGAGTGCACCAATGCGCTATATTGTATTTAACGCACCATATTGTCATACATTAAAAAAAATCATTGGTATGTATTAAAATGTGATTGCACCAGTGCGCTTGTATATAATAAGCACAATGATGTCAACAATATCAAAAAATGCATAGTTAAATATCTACTACCAAATGTAGTAGAGATGCTATTTTGGAGACCATTTTGTAGATGTTTAAAGTTGGTGCGGAAGTGTTTTAGCTGTACATATGTGTTTTATTATTCAGGACGCACCGGTGCATTTATATCATTAAGGCGCACCCAAGTAATAAAAAATCCCTATGAATGTATGTCTGAACTTAAAGTTATATATTCATCTCAATTGTTCTTTTAGGATTTAACCACATAAATTACAATACCTTATAGTATGCATATGTTTCTTAAATTCACTTTATTCTTAAAAAATGGTTTCAAAACTATATTAGAAGTTAGATCGTGAGATGGTTCTCAAAATTTATTTAAGACTGTAGAGACATATTTGTTAATTTTTGAGCAAATATGATGATCTTTTAACTTTAAAACTTTAATTGTAGAAATACTGGATACTTGAATCAATGGAACATTCAATCACATAAATCATTCATCCACAACACAAGATGTACCCTGGGTAAAACCCTCAAAATAATGAGGATGAAAAACCTCAACAAATCTTCAAAGTATAATTATGATAGATTGCAAAGAATGTCTATTACAGAATAGAAAATTGTCTTCGACACTCCAGGTGCTAGATAAGAGAGAATATTGAGCAATAGAGAATAATGATCAACTGTGTCTACTTTCCATGTTCCCAACACATTAATAACAAGCTACAAACATTGCCATGCAAACAACAATAGATGGTTGCATGAGAATTGAGTACTACATACACCGCAATTGCGAATTTCCTATCATGTACATTGGATTCATCATAATGCATAATATATACGTCATTCCTTTCATCTTTGACATTAACCGATGCTTATCTGACCCTGGAGTGAACTCTCCATCTAATTGAATGTATGATCACTTAGTTAGGGTGCTAACTTAAGTGTCATAGTGATTTAACTCAAGTGTCATCATTCAGACACTTTATTAACTGAAGTGTTGTCTTTAGATTAACTTAAGTGTCATCTTTTAGTTTAACTAAAGTATAAACACTTCAGTTAACTAGTCCATATTTATTGACACTTCGTTAACTATTATTAACCGAATCATGCAGATTAATTTACTTTGTACTGATCACGGTGAGTTCTTTAATTATTTGAAGATTGCATTATCTCTTTATCTTTTATCTTTACTGATGTGGTCAATATGTGTTAACTTTAGTTATCTATCATATTAGATTACACATAAGATTTGTCTTATGCTATGATCGTATTATATTAGTCTCGGACCAAATGATCATATGCTAAAGTAATTCACTCTAGAGGTAGCTAATATCTACATGAGACTTAATAACAATCGATGACCATGGTTAGCAATACATCACACAACATTGATGCTTCCACATGCAAAGCATCTACCTTTATAACTGAAGGCCCACCCCATAGGTACCTATTATAAATAGATGTCCACATGAGAATCAAATACCTATATAACTGGAGGTCTACCCCATAGGTGACCTATTATAATTGGAGGTCCATATGATAATCATGACTTGACACATACAATTCTGGAGCGTTGTCCAACAAGACTTTACAACATCATGACTTTGATAAATCAAAACATTCACCTTAACACATGGGGAATAATTTTATAATTTAAGGCTTAGTCATCCTTAGGTCCAACCGAAGAATTTACTCCAAGTTACTCAGTCCAACTTAGTCTCTCTACCTCAACACATGAGGCCCAATCATGGCTACACAAGACTGGCTTGGAGAATGACTCATGATGCTATACATTTAACAATATCGATAGGTGATTTGACTCAAATTCAAGGAGAAAAGGTTATAATCAAATGGTCAATTCTTCAAATTCCAACTCATTCAATATTGTTCAAATTTCATTGAGTTCTCCTTTTCCATCTCTAGTAGGTTCATATTTTATTTATATATTGATTATATAGATCGATTTATGTTATTTATACATGTGAATCTGAACAAAAATGTATTCGGTTTTATAGCATCATGATTCAAGATCAAGTTCGGATGCATAAAATATTCCACCAGTTGAAAAACGTTGCAACCTATTATCAGGAGAAAGATACTGCAAGTAGTTGGTAGTTGAAAATGAACAATTGCTTTACCCCACCAATTACAACCTTCTATATTTTAGTCATAATCCTAGGTCATTGATGATAATTGGTCATTACCTGGATCTCTTTTATGACACCTCAGTAGTATGTTGTTGTTCAAAATGCAAGGCTTTAAGGAGAACCCTCAGTGTGTCACACTCACCCATTATACTAATGATCGAATACCAACATTGATGGTATAATACCTCCTACTACAGTAAAAAATAGACATGTAGAGACACTTCCCTATGCTCATTTTTAAAAAATTGGACTCCAAAACAACTATGTTTCATCCTAAATTAACCAACCCCTCATCTTCTATTCAGTCAACTAAAATATCTACTGATCCAAAGTATGATATCAATACCAACTAAAATATCTCTACTAGGATATCCAAAAATTTGTATGAGTTGAGAACAAAAATGTCCAAGCACACACCAAGGTCGATCCAACTATTGAAGGGTAGTGATAACTTCTCTCTTCCCATGCATTTGAAAAGTAACTACCAAACTTGTTACAACCACACTTTGTATGACATTTTTCCATCTTCTCTTTTTGTTTTTGAACTTGAAACCAAGTTCCCCTTTTGTGGTAACAATTTTATGATTGATAAGTCTAAAATAGATGCTAAAAGTCTTGGGTTGTTTATCCTTTCACATGTACTCGTTCCTCTCTAATAGTCAGTAGCACTTATACCATTTTGCAATCCTATTTATTGTTGGTATGACTACTTGAATATTGTTAGATGCAAACATAACATCTCCATGTATAGTATGTACATGAATGATTATGCTTTTGGACACTTTAATGAGAATAACTTATTGTATATTGATGGTTGTCCACGCACTCATGGAAACATTGCGAGGCTCATAAATAGTTTTAGGTATGGAAATGGAGGCACTGAAATAGAGGTTGGTATGGATGACTTCTTAAGATATTTAGGTGTCATGGAGGCAATGCTGTTAGAAGCATTTCACGATGATGAGCTAGGGGATGATGCTCATATCATTGATATCTTCTTTGAAAACCTTAAATCTGCTTCGACCACCCCTCTCTTTGGACCTGGTTGGTAAAATTCTACCTAGTCATGGATAAAAATGTTACTATATAAGTTGAAAACAATTTATGGCACAACAAACATGTGTTTCTTGGCACTTTTGAGGTAAATAACCATTAAATCCCTTATATTTTGAGAAATATTGTCACATGGTCGACATTGAAAATGGTCAATTTTATGAACGTTTCTTTTTTGTAAGTAAAATATTCACATTATATTAACAAAGAGACTTTACAAAACCTTTTACATGCCCACGGAACAAAGCTAATCACCAGACCTTACACATAAACCTTTCAAGCAGAACAAAAATTCCACTAAAAAGGATGCCCATACCCACACAATTCCTTCATCTAGAAAAGGATTCCTCAAAAATGCTACCCACACCCACAGACTCAAATCCCACCAACCCAGAATTACAGATGCAAAAAAACCCCTTAATGTCATAAGCCATCATGGCCAAGTTGTTAACATCGTAACATACTGCTAAGACACCGATTTTTCTGATAGTCTACTATCCAACAATTCAGATAATCCACTACCCAATAGAGCGTAAGGAAGAGATTTATGACAAAAAAACCAGGTTACACCAGTTGAAGCCTTCGAAAAATAGAACTTATAAAAGTAGAAGGAAATGAAAAGGAGCCATAGAGCCATTACAACAAACTGTGAAGAGGAAAACATAATAGGACAGAAACCAACAATCCTCCCCGGTTTGCAATAGCTTCATTACAGTAGAATATAAGACAAATATTGATCCTCATCATAACTGGAGCCTGAAAAATCCGGTTTCAAGGCCCTCGGCAACGGTGAAGATGGAAACTGAAAGCCCATGCAAGAAATGAGAAAATCAACCTTTGCTTCGATGCATTGAACCGACGTCGAGATGGTGCGTTTCCATGGGTCCGGAGTAGAACCTCTCGTATCTGCATATTGACGATCCCAATTAGCCCGACCTACAAGATTTTTCATTAAATATTACAACGCCACCATTTTTTCATATAAACTAACATGGCCCACCATATGCCCCGGGTCCAAAATCCAGTCTTCAACCTTTTTACATTCATCCTTCAGCTTCTAGCTATCAAACTCCTGCCACAAGATTTTCTTAGTTTTAACAATTCTATTTTGGATCTCCTGAGGCAATTCCAGTTCATTAATACGGGATTCCCACATCGCTTGACGTTGTGCCTGCAAAACATGCTCATGGGTGTCCGGTTGAGCACTCGACCTTTTGCCTTTGCTCTTATCTCCCACCATGGATATCCAGACCACACACTTCTGCAAAACGAGATGGCTAACGCAATAAACAAGAGATAAAACACACTGCACCAATCTATCACTAACCTTTCCATCCCGCATCCTACTATATAGCCCAAACCAATGTCATGCCATGATGAGCACACGCCAAAATATGATCACTTCTATCCCATCCACAGATCACATATAGATCTTACCATTAACACACTTAACCTTTCCTTCTACGGATAACTTATGAATCCATACCTTCCACCATCGGCTGAATAAAAACAAATGCACAAACCAGTAAGTATTAATGGAGTGCTTGGTCAGGACAAGAAATCAAGGATCACCACCATTAGACGCCACATGTCGGTATGATTTCTCACATGCATTGTGGCTCTTCCAGACGTCCACCTGGACACTAGTTTTGTCTTGCTACTCTAAAACCTTACATCAGTCATGATTCGTCACGTCTAGAATCATAGCCCAGTCCTTTGCCCTAACCTCCTTACGCGTGTATACACCTATGTTAGCTAAATTGTCAGTTGTCTTATTACCATTTCGCCTAACGTGGGAGAAACGGATCACAATACCATTTATAAGTAAGGTACGAAGGGCCTCCACTCGGCTTTCCAAGTGCCACGAGGTAGACACCTTTGCACTCTGGGTTCCATGTTGCAATTTAGAGGCTAGGGATATGAGCATATGGGAATCGTCTTCAACAATTAATGACATTCTGAAATTTGTTGATGCCCAAACTAACCCATGCAACATACCCTCTATCTCCACCGCATTGTTAGTTTCCTTGCCTAGAAAACCATAGCCAAAACCGCTCATTGTGCCCCTTTGATCATGGACAATGAATCCATACCCAGCCTTGCCCGTGTTTCCCTTAGAAGAACCTTCAAAATTTAATTTAGAGAAACCTATCGATGAGGGAATCCATCGGTCGGGACTCTACAAGAGATGAGACTTTGCTGCATTAGCCGGAAGAACTGTTTGAAAGTCCTTTTGAATTAGTTAGAATCATTCCTTCATTACCAGTCAGCTCCCAGTCCATCTTCTTCAATTTTCCCAGTAGAATGGTCTCATGCATTTTAGTGGCCATACTATCCCCCACTTTGGAAGGATGAGAAGCCTTTGCTTGAAAAATTCTTGAATTTCTCTCATTCCAAATCGCCCAAATCTGGAAATTTGGGAAAATTTCTTAGAGACGATTCAGAATGCGATTAATGAAGGGTTTTTTGGGCCAATTAATCAAAGAACCAACTAGGTTATGGCGAATCCTAGCTGTGCGAAGGAAAAGCAAAGCACCACGGTCCTAGAGCTCTAAAGAAAAATTGCATGAATCCAGGAGTTGCGTCGTGGTTTCCTCCTCCTATTTGCACAAAGAACATCAGTAAGGTCCTAGCAACCCACGCCTTTGTAAATTCTCTCATGTTAAGATTCTATTTTGAATAACCAACCAACAAAAATAGTAATCTTTAGCCATACCTTCTTAGCCCAGAGATTACTCTAGGTTTTATCTTCCGAGACGTTAATATTGCACATTAGAATATTATAGGCTTCTTTGAGGGAGAAAATACCTTTTTGAGTGTAACCCCAACATAATTTATCATTTACTTCCTGCCATCTGATACGCTGAATGTGGAGTTCCTCTTCTAACTGATTAACTTGTGTTGTTAGGCCTAACCTCTCTAGTTAGGGACGAGGCACCCAAGAGAGAAAAGTAGAGCAAGGGTCCTGATCCCCCCATAGATCCTTAACCTTAGAGATTCCCCTAGTACTGCATTCCACATGAATCATACAGAAAACCCCTACCCTTTCCAATGGTGGGAGTTGTTTCCAAGAATATTCCCAAATCCTTGCCATTTTACCATTACGGATATCCCAAAAACTATGCTGCTGAACCAGATTACATCCTTCCCAAGCCGTTCTCCAAATATGAGACCCCAATTTATCCTATGAAAATCTAATCAATTCACGGATGTCCCAATCTTTTGCATATTTCTCAAGCCACAATTTGGCCCAGGGTTCCTGGGTATGAGTTACCCACCTCCACCAAAGTTTCACACCAGCCATTAAGCTAGCCTTTTCAGGGTCACGAAGCCCCAACACCCCCTGCGATTTAGGAGTGCACACAGTGTCCCATTTAACCAACGCCCATTTGTGTGATTCTTGAGTACCACTCCATAGAAATTTCCTTTGGATATTCTGCAAATCTTGGAGGATGGTTTTAGGGGATATCATTGAGGAAAACAAATAGTTCGACATACCTTGGAGCACAGAGTTAACCAAAACTAGGTGGCATGCAAAATTTAGAGGTCTCAAAGACCAATTGTTACGGAGAAAATTCCTATGGCTTGGGGTACCACAACGGACAAAGTAACCACAGAAATCAATCCTTTCCCATATGCAAGAGAAACCAAACATCTAACACTAAAGGATCTCGAAACATACCTTATTCTGGATGGTTGATGTAGATCCCCGTTGAGCTTTTCCACTCTCGCTTGTATTAGTAATTTGCTCTCTCAACATTCAGCAAACAAGACAAGCATGTTATATAATTGTGTTAGACCTACTCTAGAATATATAATCAATAACATATAAGCATTTAAAAGCATCCATGGATTCAATACTCATTTAAATACACATTATTGGATAGGAAAATATATTTCTATTAATATAAATCAGAGATTACAATAGTGACAACCTCTGTCGGCACGTCTGCGAACCGAAGAAACTGAGTCCTCCACCTGGGCCTCCACCACTTCAACCCTCCATCTCTCGATAGGAAGCTCACAAGCAAAGGCAAGCTTGGGAATAACACAAAGTGCTCCAAGGGACAAAGGGTTGCAAACTCAAGTATAAGCTCTGGCAACAATGGACTATAGTTTTATTGCTCTTCAATTCCTCCCCTTTCAATGTATCCAAAGGGTTCCTTATATAGTTCTTCAATGGGGTAATGGAAGGTCAAATCCGAGCGATTTGAAGGCATATGGAAGGCCAAGAGCCAAGTGACTTGGATCCACATCAAGGAAAACTTCAAAACTATTTGGCCTTTTGCACACATCCCAATGCACGCAGGTTTGAGGGTCATATCCGCGTATATACGCGAGAAGAGGTTTAAAAGTCGCGTATAGCAAATAATGCATGTTTTTAGGGATGATCTTGGAAACATCAAAGGTACAAAAATGGTCCATGGGGTCCAAAGAGTCTGCAGAGGGACAGGGAAGGCCATAAAGGTGTGATCCACCATGTCTGGTAAAATCAGCTGTAACAAATGCCCCCTAATGTGTGAGGTCAGAGGGGTGATTCGATGGTCGAAATACATTATAATTCCATCCCAGAAGTGGAGTGATGAAGAACCAGGTGGAAGAACCAACCATCTAAGAGTATAATACAATAATCAAACTCTGCACATAACTGAAAGTAGATATAGCAGTCCCGGATATAAGAGTACAATGGCCATGAATAGGCATGATACAAAATATGACATGTGTGGTCATCACCACATACAATATAGATAGATTAGAATCTCCATGATGAAGATATACAAAGGACCATGATCTCCATAATGGTTGAAGATATCTGACATACACTGGAATCAAGTCACGAGAGCTAAAATCTCATGAACACTGGCACAATCAAGGAGGTAGCATATATGGAATGCCACCAATCTGGAAGGTCTTTTACACAATCCGCTACGAGTACATGTCCTACTATGTGAATAGAGGTGTCGAGGTCACACATAGTAGTCCATCGTCTGATTACTGGTCATTGATGTATACCGTTAACAGACGCGAGATCACCCACTGATAATGAAATTGGGAATCAATGTACTAGAGTGCAAACTAACAAGTGTGAATAAATGTGTTAAGGTCAAAAACTTGAAAGGAGCCATCAATCGGGGGACATTGATGTAATCCCAAAATTGTCAATGGCGAGAGAGCCTGCCACTGATGACTGCAAGTCTCAAGGCACTAAAAAATGAATCTAGATTCCCATCCCTGAATAAATGATTTGAAGTCGATGGGATGAAATCTGCGGGAAGGAGGGCATTAATGCATCCCTCATCATCCAACACGAGGTACTTGGCAAAGTTGTATAACGTGGAAGGACTCGATCATAATGTGCACGAACTAGTATCATTACCGGGAATGGACGACATGCAAAGTTAAGAGAACTAAGGAATGACCGACTCAGGTTTCAACTTCCTTCGAACAAGAGCATAAAGGCGAATGGTGACTGAATGTAGGAAACATAGACTCAATATACAAAACTGGGACATCTCTGCGACATGGGAGGCATCAACAGAGGCTTCATAGGGATTGGAAGCTTAACCAGTCGGTGGAGGTAAACTCAGAGAAATGAGTATAGCTCCTAAATTCAAACTATTAACCCAACCAACATATGTGATATACAGTGCTCTATTCGAAGGCGACACGACTCGACTGCTGCCAAAGATAACATCTTTTCCTATCCGGATTTTTGGTTTTTTAATTTTTTTTAGACTTTTTCAAACATTTTGAAAAGATTGAAAAAGAATAAAATTGCATTATAGTTACAGACTAGGAGGAGACGAGTGTCAAGGGGCAAACAAACTAGTTCCAAGCAGTGGAACATACCTATGCTCAATGCAAGGACACATGTGTAGGATAACGACACTCAAGGGAAAGTCCCCTCCTGGTAAAAAATGGGGAATCAAGCTACAAAGGATATGTAAAAATGGCTTTTCGTGGCTAGACTAGAGTCAAGCTCGGGCTATATAGCTGATAATAAAAGTCAGGGAAGCCGACATAAGGCTCAATAAGGCAAGCAAAACTCATGATAATGCAATTACAACTTGACATAAGGGAGTCCTGGGGAAAAAGGCCAGCAAAAAGATCAAGAGGAGTATGAGGCTCTTGCGCAAAGTCATGGCGATACAATACAAAGGACTCTCACACCCTAAGGGAAAAATGTCGGCATGGGCACCAAATGCAAAACAAGAGCTACCCAGGGAACCCATGTATGGTCAAGCTCTACCATTCACATCATGTCACTTCTAAAAGCAACCAGGAGGTTCCATGACAAGATAGAATGGGCTCGTACCTAAGGTTATAATGAAACGTTCATAAGGTCATGCAAAGTGCAAACGGATGTGAAACCTAACCTATATTCCAGTTTAGACATAATACCTGAAATCGACATGAACGGGTCAAAACCACGGTTGAAACGACACTCAAAATGGACTCCTACAACGTCAAATTAGTCCAAAACGGTCCAAAACTATAGAAAGTGGGTAAAAAATTTCAAAAATTTCAATTTTTTTTTATAAATAGTAAAAAATTCAAAAATTCCAAATCATTTTAAATTTTTACCCATTGGAGCTCAAAACTTCCAACGCGAATTCCGGGAGCTTCGTCCAGCGAAATTCGACACTGTTTCTTCCAGGTAACTCCTCATGTCCTCCTCTTTCTATTTCATGCAATTTTTTTCAATTTCCATAGTCAAATTTATTTTTTAAGACAGTCTAAAAGGTCGTTTCAGCCCACACAGATATCGAGTTTTTTTTTTTCCGCGTATAGGGCTGGCCATACGTGGAAAAACCTCCCAAAACCGCATACATATGCGGCTGTTTTGCAAACAGTCATGTATGCGGCCGCGCACAAGGTTTTTTAAGGTATCTAATGACCAAAAATCAATTTTAATGTGCAGGATGGTTCTAGAATGGAGAGAGAGGGAACATGGATATGTAGAAGAAGCCGCTTAATGTGACTTAATGGCTCAACAAGCTCTTAGTGCATGTGGTCTATATAAGTTTCAGTGTCTTGGCAGTCCGAGGGCCAAACCAAGACTCCTGCAGATGCTAGTAGACTACTGGGATCCAGACTCAGAGTCTTTTCATATCGACGGGATGTCTCTCACTATAGAGGTAGAGGACATATATTTTATTACTAGATTATCCCGACTGGGAGAGGTGGTGAACCTACGCTCTCGCGGGCTCAGAGGTGGCCTTACCATTGATGAGTACATTGTAGTATACTGTTTTTTCGACATGAAAAAGGTTGGGAGTCAAATCCTGACAAACTCCATCCAGGTACTAGGACTGAAGGCCATACTATTGGCACTCAACATAATAGCTGGTCTAGCATCACTCCACCAGGCCTCACGGCCATTGATGTTCTATGTGGTGGAGTGTATGAGACCCACAATGTACGACTGGAGCACTGTGCTGTTGAGTAACATGAAGTAGCAACTCAGTGACTGCAAGATGGGCAGGGTGAGAAACTCCGGTTTCGGCAACATACTGAGCACGTTCTTCTTTGAGCGTGTACTGGGGCTAAGCCCTAGAGTGGACATTCCTCCACACAAAGTTTGAGATCTGGCCCAACGATGTTGGGAAAATGTTATGCGCAGACTGGGCAGAGGTAGAGTGGCTAACCCCTACCCAGCAGACTTCTTTCCATGGTGGCAGCAATAGATTATTGCCATCGATGACTATCCCTATGCAGGAATATATTTTCGAGGAGATTTGGACATGCCTCTACTACCAGGAGCGACATATGGCGACATAGGTAATGAATCCCAAACCCTCTTTTTAAGTTTTTTGAATTATAATTTTTTTTTTTGTGTTTTTTGATATATTGACTCAAAAGACATGTTTTGGTGTGACGACACATAGTGACAATCTGTCATGTGTATGCAGATGTTGGACCACGACGGCCTGACAGTTTCCCTCATCATAGACGGAGGGGAAGAGGAGATGAAATCATGGGTGTGGATGTAGAGCGGACGCTCCAAAGCATCCACACAAACTTTGTATGCTTAACACACAAGGTACCCATGGTGCAAGTCGAGGACTTGCCTGAGGCCATGCAGCGTCAGGTGGTTGGTGTACCGCAACCATGGGTTTGACTATTCCTATGTCTAGCTAAAGCCATGGTGTGCTACCATGATCAGGACCCCCCTCCTCCTCCACAGGCTTAGAGACTTGAGAGTGTTTCATTTTTGTACTACAGTGTATTATATTTTGGTGGCTCGGAAGCCCCATTTTTGTATTATGACACTTATATATTATGACGTCACATTTTGGATGTTTAATGAAAAACTTTTATGATGATCGATTTTATTTATTTACATGTGTGTAAAAATGTACGTTTGTGATATGCTTATGGTCTATGAAACAAATGCCAATCTAACACATAGTTAGCATATGAGTTAGCAACTTGATTAAAAATTCTTGAAACATGTATGTATGTTATGTTCTCAAATTACCATTCTAACAATCTCACATGTAAGAATCTTCGTAATAATGTCGGATCTCTAATACGATACAAGCCATTAAGCTGTGAAACCACTAACTGCGAATTAAGACGCAGCTCAAGAGAGAGAACACCATGTGAAATGGCATCCCGCAATAACTCGATAACGGTACTATACACAACAACATTGTTCAAAGAAGGCTGTAAGCATACGCCTTCTGAAGAAAATACCTGACCTGTAGGAGTATAAATCACCCAAGCAACAGAAGTTGAGTTTTGAGTGTGATGACTAGCACCATCAACAAATCCTATGTAAGCGAAAGACTCCATTAACATATGCCATAAGAAAAGAAAGCTAATCAACAAACCTGATCACCATAAGAAAACCTAACTATGCAAAAAACTGTACAATAATATACAATAATCATCCCTAGCTGAAGATCATGCATAGTATTTTTTAAGATAGAGCCCATTTCTAGGCTCCGCCAAGGCTGTCCCTTCATAATCCACCAGCTCATAGGCGCCCTTCTCTAACACACACATTTGACTACGTAAGGACCATGCCACATGGGATTAAACTTCCCTGCCCCCAAGGGTTCTTTAGCTTGATCCCAAAAGGACCAAATCACCTTCACTAAACCTCCTTGGACGGACAGACTTATCATATTGGACCTTAACGCGACGCTTATTTACTTCTAGAGCCACTAAGGCATCTCGACGCTACTCATCAAGCTGGTCTAAGTGGACCAAACATTCCTCCAATGTGGAGGTGTCTGGTAAAATCTCTATAGCTAGCTTCAACGAAGGGATCTCGCATTCAACCGGCAAGACAGACTCCACCCCATGTACAAGCTGATATGGAGAGAGACCGATGGCAGTCTTAACCACGGTCCTATAGGCCCACAAAGCAGGATATAACATGATATGCCAATTCATATTGCTTTGCGCAATGGTTCGTTGGAGGATGGACTTAAGTGATTTATTCACTGCTTCAACCTGTCCATTTGCCTGAGGGTAATAAGAAGAAGAATGCTCCTTCTTATACCCTAACTTCGAAGCCAACTATTCCATCATTCTATTCAGAATGTGCCTAACATGGTCAGTGACAAGCTCTTTCAGAATGCAGAACCGAGTAATAATTTGGTCGAATACGAAATGCGCGGCTGTCTCACCGTCAGATTTAACCGTGGGCATAGCCTCAACCCATTTCGTGAAATAATCAACAGCCATTATAATGTGATGATGCCCCCCAGCCGAAGCTGGGTTGCAATCCATGAAGTCAAGCCCCCACTTGGTTAAGGGAATGACGGTGATAATCAGATGTAACGAGGTAGGATGCGAGCGCATATTGCGTGCAAACACCTAGCAAGGGTGACACTTCTTGACCGCATTGACACAATATTTAAAGATCGACGACCAAAAATATCCAACTCTTAAGATTTTTGGGCTGTAGAAAGCCCAGATAAATGACCACCACACGCCCTTCATGGAAATCATTCAGCACAACCTTGAACTCATCATGGGTTAAACAACGACATAAAATGGAATCTACCCCACGATGGTACAAAGTGTTATCCACTATAAGGTAGCTCTTAGATACATGACGTAATCATAATCGCTCATCCCGTGACAGGTGAGTAGGAACCTTCAATGTTTGCAAATATATAATGATATCCCCATACCATGGGTCCAAAGTTGAGATAAGGAAAATATGCTCATCGACAAGCGTATCCTCATAAACCTCCTCCTCCTCCATGTTTGGAAAATAAAAGATGAGCTCCGCAAAGATCAATGATTTCTTCGATTTCCCCAAAACGAATTCGAGATCGAATTCTTGCAAAATAACAATCCACTTATTATATTTTCCCCCGATCATCCTTCTAGTGAGGATGAACTAAAATGGATTGACATGAGCTACCACCAAGGTTCGGCGAAGGAGAATGTAATGTCTCAATATCTGAACCGCATGAACGGTGGCCAAGGTGAGTTTCTCCACATGAGAATAAAAGATTTCTGTCGGCTCATATAAGATATGACATGCTCACGGAGCTCCTCATCCTCATGAACGAAAACCATACCAACCGTCTCCATGGACGCGACCACATAAATAAAAAAATCACGGCTGTAGTCAGGTGGACTAAGCACGGGGTCTGATGTTAAGACTCGCTTAAGAGCATCAAAGGACTCCTGGGCTCACTCATCCCAGCAAAAAATAGTGTCCTTCTTTAAAAGACACATAAAGCCTTTAGTAAAATTGGAAAAGTTAACCACGAATCTCCGCAAGAAATTTTCCATGCCTTGCAAACACTAAAGATGTCTAATGTTACGCGGGGGTGACAATTGAAGTATTGCCTCAACCTTTAAGGGATCGACTCTTATACCCTCCTTGGATACAATGAACCCTAGCAAGCGACCAATAGTGACACAAAAGATGCACTTATGAGGATTTAACCTGACCTGGTAATGGCAGCATCTTTCGAATACTAATCTCAAATGGTATGGATGACGCACTCTCAAGCGAGAATGAGGAGCAAGATCATCCAAATACACTTCGATAATTGTTTTGAGATCATGAAAAATTAAGGTCATAGCCCACTGAAATGTGGCTCCGATATTTTTAAGACCAAAAGGCATCTTCTGATATGCAAACATACCCCAAGGACAAATAAATGCAGTTTTATGTTGATCCTCAGGTTTGATCTGAATCTAATTATATCCAGAAAAACCGTCCATAAAGGAGAATACCTCGCTTCCCACACACTCATCCAAAATCTGATCAATAAATGGTGTGGGAAGATTATCCTTAGGACAAGCATGATTTAAATCACAGAAATCAATGCATATACAGATTGCTCCTTGCTTCTTATCAACTGGAACGGGATTTGAAACCCACTTCGTCAAGGGAACGAAATAGATAAAACCAGCTTTTAATAGCTTCTCTATCTCAGCCTTAATAGTGGGTGCTTTTCTAGGATTCACCGCACGCAAACGTTTTCGAGCAAGCTTCGCATTCGAATAGGTCTTAATTTCATGTTCGACAATACGAGGGTTGATACCCGACATTTCCTCGTATGACCAAGCAAAGATGTCACGAAACTCTTTAAAAAGCTCGGTATACTCCTTAATCTCATTAGGGGAACAATCTGCCCCAATGTAGACGTTCTAAACTTTGTCAGGATCGCGAGAGATATTGATAGAAATGGGAGGTGATAGGTTTGCCATGTTCCCATCAGCCATCTGACCAGGAGAGCTCAATGGAACCACGGGACTACCAATATTCTTGATAAGAATCTCCCTATAGTCCTCATGCTCCATACAGTTAAGCTCGGGAAGAAAATATGATCTATGATGCAATTCTTCCCAAGGTGGCTCAACCCTCGACATGGCCTCAATAATGGCTTCATCTGATGGAAAAACACCATCAAGGCAATCATGTGCGTGAGAGGACTCAAATGCCCATGCAGGCAGTAGATATGGGTCCTCCTCCTCCATCCACGAAGAGGAAGGACTGGGCTCTGCAACACAATAAAGATTCGTTTGATATGCTATCATTGCTGCAGGCAATGGCACATCCATTTCGACAGGTCCGTTCGAAGGACTCGGTGAAGGAATAATCCAAGGATCTTCCATATGGGTAGTGCGAAAAGACACCGACTTCAACGAAGATGAAGCCTCGCCAAAACTAGATCCGATCATAAGAACGGGTGCAGGACAACTAAAGGTACCCATAAGGGATGGATACATACCCACACCCACACTCCCAGTTGCCAGCTGAGAATGATCGATAATCGAGATAGAAGCTCCCGATGATGCACTGACACTCGGATTATGGAACGATGTCTGATCAATCGTAACAATCTTCCCATTAAATGGAAAGCATACTACTCAAAATAGAGAAGATGCTACAGATTGCATACTATACATCCAATTCTGGCCCAGTAAAATATTGTAGTCAAGGGGCGCATCAACCACCTCGACCTTGATCGCGACGGTCTTCCCTCCCAATTGGATCTTAAGAGAAGGAAAAATACTGTGCGGCCGAAATGATCTACCATCGAAGGCAGTCAACATTGTAGCAGATTGAGACAACTCAGGAGAACCCAAACCCTTCCAGCATGACAAAGACATCATGGAAGCAGCAACACCTTCGTCAATCATAGTGCGTTTGACGGTCATATTAAGACACTCTACATGAATCAAAAGAGACACGTAGTAAGGCAAGCGAGGATGTAGTACCATGGTTTCAAATTTGATGATGGAAGAAGAGTTATCATCATTAATCCCAAGAGCCGAAAGCAAGGCTTTCCTTTGCAGGGGACAACTCTAAAGTAATTCAAGTGCGGACATCGCACAAGGATTTTGGCCCAAATCCTCAACAATGGAATAGTTCTGGGCGGCTCGGGAATTAGGATTGTGCCCTGAACGCTTTAGGACTCCCTTAGGAATGCGAGGTGCAGTTTTAGGTTTATCCATAGGGTTTTTGATATGCAAAGGGCTCTTAGGTGGAGAGGGTTCTTTTCCAAGGTGCGGTTGTGACGAACCATAATCTTTCGCACGAGTCACAACCTTAGTAGCACATACTATGTTGATGCAACCATGACCAGTATTGGCTTCTAGTAGATTTTGATCTCCGCCCGAAGCACAATGAGGATCATTGGTCCTCAAGTTCATATTTTGATTATGGGGTAAAGGATTGGTTAGCAGAGCTGGGCCCTATGCTATGAATCTCGAGGCATCTTCCATATGAGGGCATAAGTGAGTGAGGTGGTCCTCCTTACACAATTTGCAAGGAAACTTAACCTTATGTCTAGACTGCTTGTCCCCCCAGCATTGCGGGCGTTCTTGTCATTAAAATTGACATTTTCATTCTTGTTCCCACCCTTATGATTATTTTTAACCTTTTTCTTATTCCTTCCGGGCTGCTGGTTGCCTTTCTAGTCTGACGATTGCATGGAAAGTACACTCGTCGTTTGGGTGATTTGAGACGAAGTCGTGGCTTGTCCTGAAGCGTATTAATTAATAGACAATTGACTCACTTGTTTTACAACTGAATACATAGGTTTGGCACTTGTACAACCCACAATGCCATCGACATGTGGTCCAGGCTTGATCTTGGGATTGAAACTAGAACGCGGAGCGTTAGGTACGATCTCATACAAAATTCCAGATTGAGCATAAATCAAATCCAACTCCTGTGCCCTAAAAATTGCTTGTTCCTTGTTCTAGAATCTGGATGTAGAAACATCCTTCGCGATGTAAGGTAACAACGATTTGAGGAACCACTCAAGGAGAAATTCAGGCGGTATGAAGGCTTTAATCAACCTCTTCTGTCTACACCACTCTTGGATATGGTCTGAGATATGTGTGGCTTTGTCTTGTCATAATGTCGACAATAGTTCTGTGCCAACGTCGTAATGCATGGGTAGCTGGAAGTGATTGAGGAAAGTCATAGCAAGGTCATCGAACAAAACAAATGCCCCCCTTGGTAACTCTATATACCATTTCGCTACAGGCCTGGTGAGGGTGGGTTGAAATAGCCTTAAATGGATTGATTCGTCGTGTAAGGAATTAGAATAGCACCAAAGGTGGAAAGTAGTGACATGTTCACTAGGATCTTCTCTTTCTTTGCCCTCGAATTTGGGAATGTCCAAGGGAAGCTTGTTAGAGACAGCGGGCCAAGCTGGGTCATGAGATACCAGATCGTTCATGAGTCTAGATAGGTTAGGTAAGTTTAACGTTGCGAGGAAAGGGAGCCTAGGTTGAGTCGGTCTATGCCACACTCCCTGATAATTTTGGTTCATATAAGGCTGACTACTGTAAATACCATGGCCTTGGCCATAATATCCTCCTCCCATTTGACCTGTGTAGGGCTGCATGGAAACATTATGATGTGGTGTACCTTGACTATGCGGTGCTACTAATTAGAGGATTAAGCGGGTTGTTGATACTCGTACCCATAGGGTTGATAGTTCTATCCATACCGTGGTCCATAAGATTGTCCATGAGAAGCTCCATAAGGTGTCCCATGGGATGTCCCATGAGAAGCTCCATAATTAGGGATATGGGGAACTCCTTGCGATGGACCGTGGGACGATCCAGAAATAGGAATATGTCCTCCCGAGACAATAGGAGATATGTGACTCTAAGATACTACTGTGCAAGCATTCGTAGTACGAATATGGCTAGTAGCAATATTCTGGCTCGAAGGACCATGTGAATGAGGGGGAGGAAGGGTTGTCAAAAATGCATTCGAAGGAGTAGGGTTTGAGGATGAAGGGACATGTGAAGGGATGTAAGTGGTATTCCCTATGGTCACTCATCTTGGTTCTGGTATCCGCATATGACTACTAACACTAGGTCTAGGACAAACATGTGAGGTAGCTTCCACCACTGGGATGGAAGGTGCAACGTGACTAGTGCTCCCAAATCTCTCCACATGGAAAGGAATAGGAGTGCCCCCAGGCCACAGTGCTGGGTTCAATTTCTGACTTGGCAGGATGTGTCAGATCGTGTGCAGGGATATCAGGCATGCCATAACGAATTTAACTAGTGCTTGTGGGTTCATTGTGAGTCTCGTCACCTAGTAACCAATACTGATAACCTGTGAATGAGGGATCATAACCAGAATGTGAAGGTATTTCTGGTGAAGGATCATATACAAGAGTAGAATCTACATCCCCAACCTCTTGAGGTGGAGAAGACATCTCAGGAATCTCATCCTCGTGATCTCCCATCGTGTGTGAATCAATGTGAGGAGTAGTCCGCCCGGACTGTCTATTTCTCTCTCCCAAAGGAGGAGGAGATGTGAAAGGTGGAAGTCCTACTAAACGACGAGAATGGTGAAGTGCCACTCCTGAATCTACAATGACTCAAAAAATGAAAAAGACTCTATCTAATTACGCAAACCCTAGGCCAACTAGCATGCACAGAGCATACACCTATACAATGTAAAGCCAAATCAAGGGCAAACAAGGGTAGGATATGTGAGCTACCGAATGAAGAAGTTATGTCTCGCCTAGGAGAGGCTTGAGACTCCCATACACAACAAGCGGAGGTTCGTAACCAATTATAGTGGCCCTCAGCTTCAACACATATAGCGACTGTGTTGTCTGACCCCTACCTGGGCAGGACACCTGCAGAATAAACTCTGCAAAGTACCCCATCGATAACCTAGGTAAGGCAACTAAGGTCACCTCAATATAATCAATGCTCAGGTGGACAATCGCAGGTAGGATTGACCGCATGGGCAGGGTAGCAAAGCCCGAAACTCTCGAAAGAGCCCCCTGATACGAATACAATCCTGGAAATATCTCCAGTGCTACTTAATTATGACCAGGGGTCATCCTAATCATTAACCGCTCACACTGCCTCGTGTTTAACTTCTTTGTAAGAGGAGGATCTTGAGAAACACTAATTATACCAAGGAATTTCACACTCTCACCTGGACATACACATACATGTTTCGTTTAGTAGTATTGGAGAATTTACTCACAATGAACTATTCCAAGACCCTAAAACCTAATCTTGTTGGTGCACCCTATAAAAGAAAAGAGTGTAATTCATTTTATTATGCGTAGATTTTAATTGGCTTATTACTCAAAAGGGCAAATGACCGTGCAACTAATGGTGTTATGACGCAACAAGAAGTAAAATGCACACTTAACAATCAGTGCAAATGCACTGTGTCGAATGAAAAACGGGGTTTGCTACTACGTGAAATGCAAAATTTTCCTTAAAATGAAGATGCAATCATTCCTATATGAAAATCTGACTAATACTTCTCCAAGTAAACTTAGTGCAAGTACCATGCAAAATGCAAAATGCAACAATGCATAATGATGCAAAAAGCAAATGTTTTTTGTATTTTTTGAATTAAAATGAGATAATAAAGCAAAAATATGACTCTACAACCCCCAGACTCTGCAAGCACTATTCAGACAGCACCCAAACAAATCACTAAGGTAAAAGAGACCTAATGCACTAATCCCAAAACAAAAAATAGAAAATGCAATGACAAGAACATTTTTAAAGAATTCAAACTAAAAAGTGTCTCTAGTCAGAAACAGAGGTGTATACAAACTCCAGAAGCATCCAAGAAGACTCAGCAATTATCCAAACTCACCCAGCAAACTTAATCTTCCCCAAAAAGGAAAAACTCAAGGCATACGTGACTGTGTGCAGAAAACCCGCGTATATATGCGGATATCCTAGTAAAAACTGTGTGTACACACCACTGTAAGACAAAACTTGTGTACAAGAAGAAAAAGAGATAAAAAATAAGGTAAATAGACAAGCTGAGATAAAATTTACTCCTATTAGACACTACTAGGAAAACATGCCCCCAGACCTGACTCAGAAATAGAGAAATCAGAGCAATTCAAGAACATTGAATGCCGATAAAAACCCCCAAAAGAAATGACTAGGAACTCCCCAGCAGAGTCACCAATTATGTTATGAAGAAAACTTCCTATGGCTTGGGGTACCACAACAGACAGAGTAACCACAGAAATCAATCCTTTCCCATATGCAAGAGTAACCAAACATCTAACACTAAAGGATCTCGAAACATACCTTATTCAAGATGGTTGATGTAGATCCGCGTTGAGCTTTTCCACTCTCACTTGTATTAGCAATTTGCTCTCTCAACATTTAGCAAACAAGACAAGCATGCTATATAATTGTGTTAGACCTACTCTAGCATATATAATCAATAACATATAAGCATTTAAAAGCATCCATGGACTCAATACTCATTTAAATACACATTATTGGACATGAAAAGATATTTCTATTAATATAAAACAAAGATTACAATAGTGACAACCTCTGTCGGCACATCTGGGAACCGGAGAAACTGATTCCTCCACCTGGGCCTCCACCACTTCAATCCTTCATCTCTCGATAGCAAGATCACAAGCAAAGGCAAGCTTGGGAAGAACACAAAGTTCTCCAAGGGACAAAGGGATGCAGACTCAAATATAAGCTCCGACAACAATGGACTATAGTTTTCTTACTCTTCAATTCCTCCCCTTTCAATGTATCAAAAGGGTTCCTTATATAGTGCTTCGATGGGGTAATGGAAGGTCAAATCTAAGTGATATCAAGGCATATGGAAGGCCAAGAGACAAGTGACTCAGATCCACATCAAGGAAAACTCCAAAACTATTTGGCCTTTTGCACACATCCCAATGTACGCGTTGAGGGTCATATCCGCGTATATACGTGAGAATAGGTTTAAATTTCACGTATAGAAAATAATGCATGTTTTTAGGGATGATCTTGGAAACATCAAAGTTACAAAATTGGTCCATGGGGTCCAAAGAGTCTGCAGAGGGACAGGGAAGGCCATAAAGGTGTGATCCACTATGTGTGGTAAAGCCATGAGCCTTTTTTGGCTATAGAATTTATTAGATGAGTGCCCAAGTATTTTGATGGGAGAAAGCTCTCTTGAAACCCTAGAATGCGAACAATATTTCAACGAGTAGTATTAGGAGTATTAAAAAAGAATACCTGGGATTTTTTAGCATTAACCTCTAATCCATAAGCCTGACCAAACTGATCCAAGCAGTGTTTAAAACTACCAGCTTCCTGCAAAGAAGGATACCCCATAAGCATGGTGTCATCAACAAATGGTTGGTGAGTATGTCTATCCCCTCCATTAGTCCCACATAATCCTCTAATGGAATTACTATTTCTGAGAGCACAAATTGATCTCCCCAAACCTTTCGCTATGAGAATAAACAAAAAAGGAGACAAAGGATCCCGTTGGCGAATACCTCTAGTGGGTTTAATGATTCCGGAAGGAACCCCATTCATCGGAATAGAGAAAAAATCTAAAGAAACTAGTCGCATAATCCAATTAACCCAATTCTAGTTAAAACCAAAAGCTTCTAGCATTTTCCTTATAAATTTCAAATTTAATTTATCATAGGCTTTAGCAATATCCAATTTGACCAACATACCAGGGGGTTTTTTGCTTTTAAGAGAGTGTAACATTTCATGGAACAAAATGATCCCATCTGATATCTGTTGACCTTCTACAAAACCTGTATTCTCTAGGGAAATCAGAGAAGGTAAAATAGGTTTTAACCGATTAGCAATGACTTTAGTAATGATATTGTAAATAACATTAGAAAAACCGTTAGGTCTAAATTTGTCTGGGGTATCAGCTCCTTCGCATTTGGGGGTAAGGGTTAGGAAAGTAGTAGTTAGGGCAGGTAGAATCCGCCTTGAAATCCTGGATTGCTCCACAATTTTCCAAACATCCAACTTAACCATCTCCCAAAAAATGATGAAAAAAATTCACAGTAAAACCATCCGGTCTCGGGGAGGTGCCTTCCTTCATTTGAAAGATTGCTTCCTGAACCTTTTAGAGAGTAATAGTTTTCATTAATAGCTGATTCTATTCTTCTGAAACCAAAGAAGGGATTATGCTAGTAATTGCTTCAATATCTTCCAAGCGGTTCCTCCTAGTATCACTTAAAACATTAGAGAAGTGGGCATTGAGGATTGCCTCAATATATTCCCTCACCTCTACTTTTTCTCCCCTGTCATTTTTAATCGAATAGATTTTATTTTGAAACATGTTTTGGATCACAGAGTGGTGGAAAGACTTGGTGTTCTTCTCACCTTCTTGAAGCCATTTAATTCTTGACTTTTTCCACCACAAGATTTCCTCCCGTTTCTCCCATTCTTCTAGCTTGGCTTCTACTAACCTTTCTTCCTCTATTAATGCCTAAGAATAACCTTCATTGGTCCCAATAGTCTGGATCTCATGAAGATGAACTTCCAAACGTCGCTTATCTCGAAAAATATTCCCAAATTCTTCCTTATTCCATTTCTTGATCTTAGTTTTCAAACCCTTCAAATTTTGTTGGAAATTGTACATACTATGTACCTGATCAGCCCTCATCTCTTCCCATGAGGATTTTATTTTTCATTCAAATTCTAGATTTTCCAGCCAGAATTGCTCGAAGCAAAAATGTTTCTTAAATTGGGATCCTAACCCACTCCACATGAGTTCAATCCGCCAGTGATATGAACCCCTACTCGAGAGAGTTGCACAATGGATTTCGCTCCCAAGATCTATCACAAATTTCGAGACTAAGAATCGGTCATGTCTCGAAGCAATATGATGATCCCTTGATCTTTTGTTATTCCAAGTAAACCAGCCCTCCACCGGAGTAATTTCCACTAATCCAAGATCTTCAATAGTATCTCTAAATAGATCACATTCTTCCTTTAAACATCGTCGACCACCCTTTTTTCCTCTAAGGAAGTGATAAGATTAAAGTCTCCTCCCACCACCCAGTGCTTAGTTGGCAGACTTTCCCGCAGTTTTTTGAGAGAAATAAGAAAATTGCGTTTATCCATAGCTTTTTGAGGACCATAAACATTCGTAAGAATCCAGAGATAGGAAAACCCACCACTTTAAAATTCATTGTAATCAAGTTACGAGTGCCTTCAAAACTAATAAGGGTAACCCGGCAAGGATCCAAAGGATACATAAACCACCAGAAAAGCCTCTAGCATCAATGCCCATACTTTTGCATCTAGCCCATATTTTACCCCCAAGCTCTTCAATCTTAGTAGCCAAACATTACATTCTTGCAAGAAAACAATTGTTGGATTTGTTATCTTAATCTTTTTACACAGAATTTTAATATTTCTCGAGCTATTAATGCCTAGAGTATTCCAGGATAGGAGATTCATTGAGGAAACTTACAATCCAAGGGCAGATTTGATTGTTGGGTATTGTCGTGATTCAACCAACCTCCTTCCTACATATGCAACCCTCTGTTTGTTTGATTTGCATCCAGTTTTCCAGCCAAACTCCTCTACTTTTTTTTTTCATTTCTTTGTGATATCCCAAGCTAATACGTAGATAATTTGAGGTTTTAGCTTTCAGAATGGCTTCCTTAAGAAGGTTGACTTGTTCTTGGGGCACATAACCTTTATCTTTCTCAGGAAAATCTTTCACAATCCCTTCAAGATCCAATTCTCCGATATCCATATCCTCTACTTCCTCCTCCAATTCTTGACGCAGACCACCTTCGTTGGTATTATTTTTTTTCATGATCTTTGATAGGACTTAGGTCAGACATCTCATCTTTTGAACTGGGTTTCTTGCACATAGGACTTCTTGTTTCCGAGGTCTCTCCCTCGTGGTGACCCAACACCTTGAAGGAGTTTGAGGTATTCATTTTCTTAAAAATATCTTAATGATCTTGTTTCCTGCTACCTCTTTTTTAGGAAGCCACTTTGGTAAAACCCGTATCTGTTGAATCGCTTTCCTTTCATGGCTTTTTTTTAGGGCCATTCATAGGACATTCCCTAAATAGATGACCATATTCATGGCATCCGCGACAACAAAAATGGATTTGCTCGTAGTCCATATTTTGCAACCAATCATGATCCTCCCATATCATCCTGACGGCCTCCGGTAATGCCTTAGATAAATCCATATAGGCACAAATGCGGGCATAGGAAGTGTAGCATTGGATCTTAGTTTGCTCAGAAACTTTGATAAAAGTACCTAAACAATTTCCAAGTATTCCAATATTTCAGAGTGCCTGTATTCATTAGGAAGAGAGTATAACCTAATCCATACAGGGGAAATTCTCATGTCTTCATTTTTCGGGCTAAATTTATCTTTCCAAGGTCGTAAAAAGAGACCCACAGAGTAAAAGAAATATGGAACTCCATCAATGATACGATTCCTGTCCTTTAGACTAATAAAAGAGATTGTAAAGAAACCCTTTGAACCCAAGTGAAGGTCAAAATGACCCTTTGGTTTCCAGGAAGAGTTGATCCACCATATCAATGCTTTCTTAGATGGTTGCATACTAATAAATTTTCCGATTAGTGTGTGATCCTTCATGAACTGGATCCGATATCTAAGATTCGCAGATTTTACCACCATGGATGGGACCATAGAATCTTTAGGCATACATTACCCAGGATTACGATCTTGCCCTAGATAACTTGGGATCGACCATGCATATAAGAATATCGAGATCTCACCAATATTCATGGCCCCTGCTTCGGCGAGGGCGGGGGGAGGGGTGGGGGCGGGAATTAGAGCCCCCCCCCCCCCCCCCCCCCCCCCCCCCCCC
>LPNX010977876.1:428337-469411 GCA_001517045.1 Pseudotsuga menziesii
ACTCTAATTGAATTCTCCTTTATGAACGTTAAATGACACTGTACATTTCTATTGCCCACTAACTACAAGTTCTTCAAAGATAAGGTTCTTCTGAGTGATAATATATTGCTCAAAAGTTGCGAAGAGGCAAATAAAATATTGAAAATGTTAAGTGTTGAGTACATTTGATATTGTGCATGTCTGAATGATTGTATTTTACATAGAGGTGAATATGTAGACAAAAAGATGTGTCCAAAATGTGGGCATTAAAGGTACCATAAATCAAGAACAAAAGTAAAGCACATGGTCTTCCTCATAAGATATTGATGCACATGCCTATAATCCCAAGGATTTAAAGGATCTTTCGTTGCAGAGAATTAGATATGTTGCAGGGATGCCATGCCTCGCACTGAAGTGAGTAAGCAGTTATGTGAAACCCAACAGGTTTAATATCCATGAAGCATATAAAGGATACATGGCCCAATAAATTCAAGGATGAAGTACAGATCCTCCAATTGAGCATAGCCATAGATGGTGTCAGCCCATATTCCCTCTAAAACACCAATTATTATGTTTAGCCTATAATAGTGATCAATAAAAATAGCCCCACATGGTTTTGTTTGAAGAATGAACATATTATGTTGGCTCTTATAGTCCCTGGTAGAAGACAAGTGAAGAATATGAATGTTTACCAACAAACATTGATCGATGAAATGAAGGAATTATGGGAAGGGATACAGATATACGATGTATCAAGACCCATTAAGGTATTCAACATTAACATGCTTTGTATACCATATCACTGTAGGTCTTGTAATAAAAGGGTATCATGGATGTCACGTTCCCTCCCCTTTGATACTACATTGTAGAGTACCCGCCCCTTTATAGAAGTGCATAAGGGAGGAACACGACTCCAACTGCTCTCTCTGATGCCACGATGTCAATGACCCGGTGCCCATACACCTGACTGATATGCGAATAAGTTAAAACTTATTATTTCTTTTTCTTTACACACAATCATGGGTCATGGTCATCCTTTTTCATCCATTCTCAGGCTTAAAACCCACTGTAACAGTTGTTCCACAGCTCATAGATCCATTCTACAACCAGAAAAGTCATCTCCACCATGAGACAGACTTTTTTCGATTTCCTCCTTCCGCAGTGCGACAGCCGAAACTCTGTGAAACGCCACTGTGATTTCCTGCCTTTCCGCATTCCACTTTCTGCCTCCCACTGTAGACTTTGGGAATCAGAAACTTGAAAATGCGACGAAATCATTTGACTACTTTCCACCTTCCTCCTTCCATTGCGGACTTTGCGAATCATAAACTTAGAAATACGATGAAATCCTTTGACCACATTTTGCCTTCCACTGCAGACTTCGAGAATCATAAACTTAAAACTCGTTGGAATCATTTAACCATTTTTCGTCTTCCACATTCTGCTTTCCACCTTCCACTACGGACTTCGGGAACTGAAAACTCAACAAAGCGACACCTTTTTTTGTTCACCTTCTGCTTTTCGCCCTCCGTATACGGATTCTAGATCGCAGAAAACCAACACTTAGCCGCATTTCTCTTTTTGATTTCTGCCTCCCACTTTCCACCTTCTGCTATGAAATCCGAGGTGCGAAAACATACAACTTTAGAATTTTAGGCTCTTTTCCACATTCCACCTTCTGCAGGCGGACTCTGGTGTGCAGAAACCAACATTATGCCTTGTATTTTTCCTGTTTTTCCTTCCTTCCTTCCTTCCACCTTCCAAAAGCGGATTCCGGAGGGCGGAAAAACACATCTTACCTTAAGATAGCTGCATTTCTGATCGTGTAACCAGGGTTCCACCCTCCATGAACTTAAGCAAAATGCAGTGGAAATACACGGCATAAACAGATGCAAAATGTAGGGACATTTAACAATAGTAAATTCTACTTAAATATTCAATAAGCATTCAACATAATCAACACATTCATAAGCAAACACATTGCTGAAATAACACAACAGAGAATACTTATCTTGAAGATGAAGTTGTCCCCCAACTAGCTATGTTGCTGCAACGTTCCACTCAACAATAGGCCAGTTGTGTTCATCAATATCTCAACACAACTGCCACCCTCAAGCTGGGCATGATTTCCAAAAGGAACTAGGGAACAACAAGCTCACACATATCCAGAATACATCAAACAGAGTCAACCCAACCTACAATTGGGTTTATTAGACTGTCCAACCAAGATAATACACAATTGGGTTTATCAGGATGCAGACAATCAAGCCAAAACACTGTTGGGTTTATCATACTACTTAGTCAAGTCAGCTAACATTTGGGTTTATCATACTACACATAATCAAGTAGACATTTACATTGAGGACCAGCCAAGCCAACTAACAAATGGGTTTATCAGGCTACCTAGCGAAACCATCACACTGCTGGATTTATCAGGCTATTTAGCCAAGCCAGCTAACAGTTGGGTTTATCAGGCTGTCTAGCCAAGGGTCACACACGGCCAAATGCACAACAAGACACATCCAAGCCAACACACAATTGGGTTTATCAGACAGCTCAGCTAAGCCAATATACGATTGGTTTTATCAGGCTGCCCATCCAAACCAATACCATTGGGTTTATCAGGCTGTCAGCCAAGCCAATCTACGTTTGGGTTTATCAGGCTACTAAGGAAGTGGAAAGGTAGAATGGCTAAGCTTGTGGCTCATTCAAGATCTAGGGACACCCCCATAAGATCTATCTAGCCTGGCATCCACAATACCTACACACCCAACATAAGGAAGTATCCCCTTCTCTGCTACACAGTCCCTCGGGATATACCTTCCATTGCAGTTCTCTTCAAGATGTGCATAGAATATTCACCAGCCACTCTTATCTTTTTGTGAGGTTCCTCTCTTCACTAGGTTTATTAAGCCCATTCGACGTCTCTTCCACTCCTAAGTCTTACATACAATTTAGACCCAAACCAAGGAACACATAACAACAAACCACAAGGATACACAATAACACAAGGGTCCACTCTGTAGCACGGAAAACCAGGGTTCCACATTGTTAGTGCCATAAATTGTTCTTAGATTACTAAAGAACAAGCCAACACAATCTCAAAAGTAAAATTAAATAAAATAGATTTTAGGGTTTTGGTCTATGGTTTTGGTTTTTAAAAACTTCATCATCAAGGAGGAAATAAACATCCACAAGCTAATATAGAACTGAATCATGCCAATTGGATAAATTGGGGATCAAACACATCCCAATAAGCCATAAACATTACACATGGAATACTAATTCCACCCATAGACTACAAGCATTTACATGAATAAACCTTTAAACAGGAAATGAAATTATAGACTGAGCAATCAACTAGATCAGAAATGAAAAAGCATGATAGGTAAAGGGGCTTATCAGTTTATATATAATCAATAATAGTCATCCACTTACATGAGAGTTATAAATGCTAACTTGAGAAATCAAAGCTTTGAAAGCCTCTCCTTGAGTGAAAAATCCCACCTTACACTGTATGCATGTATTCATTTTATGATTAGAAAGGTAAAGTAGTTTCATAACTACCTTCTAGGTCGAAATTTGAGACAGTTACATCAATTAGTTACATGATAACTCAAAATATTTAAAGACAATTAACCCAAAAATAACAAATCGAATTTGGGGAAATTTGACGAATTTATGAAACTTTGGGTCCCAAATACTCCTTCATATCTCTTGATCCAGGACACCTATGAAAAACTTGGGAGAGGTGTTTTTAAATGAGTTTGTTATGAACAAAAACCTCTCTTGGTTTTTAAAAATTCTCCTTCAATTGATTGGAATACGTTCTCGAAATTTGTGACTAAAAAGGAAATTATTAAATAATTCAAACCCTAAAAATAGGCCACAAATATGAATTCGAATATCTCAAACGATAATAGCTGCTGAAAAAATGAGAGAGGTTTTTGTGAATGAGTTTGTTGTGGACAAAAACCTCTTTTTGTTTTCCATAATTCATTTCCATCACCTCGTAATATGCTCCCAATGATAATGACAAAAATAGGAAAAACAAAGCTGCTACAGGAATCTCCTCATGAAAATATTTGACAAAGGACTCAAAAATGAGGGTTAGATTATAAAGCAAAACTTGGAATAAACTTTTATTATAAGGTTTTGAAAACTTAAAGATATACATATTAACTAATAAGCTCAAAAGACAAACCTTAAAACTGAATTAATGAAATAATTCAACCATTAAGAGCATTAAATCCAACAAAAATGATTGATCATCAAAAATTCTCAAAATCAACATAAAATGTAAAATCATTTTAAACCAACGATTGAAAATTAGGACAACAAGAACAGATCAACTAAGAACAAGATCTAGTTATAACATCTAGCTATTGCTGCGGGATGAAGTCCTCCTTGTGAGGCTTCAAGAAACTGTAGAACTTGTGCCTTATTCATTGGGTGATGGAGTCATTTACCAAATCTCTGCAACTTTCTCAAAATCTGAACCATACCTCTGAAATGACAAAATACTGCTACAAACTAGCATACTGAAAAGAATGTACATGCTCGTATAGTGAGATTATTCTGCTATTTACTCCTACTTCTAAACGGAGGAAACAATCCAATCAAGTGTAGTCATACTTCTAGTGAAGCCAAGAAACCATTTGACCAAGAATCATAATTCCATGCATGTTACTGTTTGAGAAAACCTACAAAAGATGTGATAAATACAATAAAGATTATGTAGGCAGATGATACTTATGACTGGAAATAGGAAGTATGCCAGAAGCTGGAGCATTAGAAACCTTTGAAAAAATACAACTCCATCCAAGAAGCCACGGGATCATGAAATTTTAAAACTTCAATGTCTTCATTATATTCATCATAAAGTGAAGCATTCTCTTCCTCTCCATTGTTGTTCTTTTCAAACTTTGGCTCAAGAGTAGAAACCAAGGGCTCTTCAAACTTCTTCTCGACCTTTAAATACAACCCTTGATCAAAACTTGAACAAATAAAATTCTGAAAGTGACCATAAGTCAAGAATGACAACTTATTTCTTATATCAATAGTAAGAGGTTGAATAGCAGCAACTTCTTCTTCATAACACGATAATCTCATAGCAGGAACTAGGAAATTTCTACTATAATCCACTGGAAGTATATTATCATCGAAAAAGTCAGCAAACCGATATGAAGAATCAACACAAGCGTCATTTATATCCTTGTTCATATGAAAATATGAAAATGATGAAGAAAACTGTCCTAAATCTAAACGATACCTACATTCTTCTTCCTATTCATAAGCTTGTATATCTTCAACATCAGCCTGAACTCAAAGCATTTTGCAAGCTCGGATGTTCTCCTCCACTCCTTTTGCATCCTCAAACAATTGTCTTAAAGATGATGATTTCCTTCCTAATAGAAAAAGACAAGATCTGAATGTTGAGCCATAACATATAATACCTTAGAAAGTTTTTCCAAAGGTCTGATCTCCGTAGGCATACTGATATAAAAAAACTTTGAAACCTCCAATTAAATTTAGTAATTGGCTCATCATTCTCCCTTTTCAAAGTATAAAATTCAGAAAGAAATTGATCATAAGATTTATTCTTACCCCAATACTTCAAAAAGACATCATGTAACTCTTCCCTCGATCCAATTGAATTAGTTTTTAAATTTCGGAACCAAAACCCAACATCTCCAGCAAAGGATTTCGAAAATAACCTCATGACAACATCATCATGCATGATTTCAAAATTATCAATGAAATTATGAAAAGATCCTAAATCTTCAAGGGGGATTGGATACCTGTGTAGAGTTTTTGTTCTCGACGCGTTTCGGACTGCATAGTTGAGTCCATCTTCAGGAGAAAACATATCTCAATTAAAATTATCAATGAAATTATGAAAAAATCCTAAATGTTTCTCTGTTGTAATATGGTCTTTTCCAGTAAAATGGGGAAGATATTCAACAAAGTGGGAAGGGTAAGGATGTAAGAGAGATGGCAACCTAAGAGGTTTAAACATCTTATGTTTGAGTCTAGACTGAAAATCTGTGAGTTGAAAATGAGGTTCAACAAGCTGTTCGCAAGTTTCAACAGTGATGGTAGAAGGTAATAGATCAGATTTATTCTCTACAAGATGACCATAATAATCAGGTTCAAGAGATATGGGTATATGTATATCATGTCGCACATGTATTTCAAATGAAGGAATCGGATCAACATCAATAAAACAAGAAGAATGCATACTTTCTTCTTCCAAAGAGGGATATGTACTTGAAGGTTTATGATCATCAGAATAAACAAAACAAAAAATAATTCTTTTGACATGCAATGGGAAAGACAGGAAAGAACTGATGAATAAGAACAAAACCTCATGGAGTCAAGTAACAAGCTGATACCCAGTCTTTCCATTTGGCTTTTTCATTTTTCTGTCAACAAAATTCTCCTTGCAGTGGAATCTTTAATCGCGGAGTCGTCGGTGAAAAATTGTAGTCTAAAAGATTTTCTGACTTTGTTCACCTCTCAAAATCAGATGAATAATGATATACGAGAGAATATATACTTCAACTTCGTCCCCGGCAACGGCGCCAAAGATGTTAGTGCCAGAAATTGTTCTCAGAGTACTAAAGAACAAGCCAACACAATCTCAAAAGTAAAATTAAATAAAATAGGTTTTAGGGTTTTGGTCTATGGTTTTGGTTTTAAAAAACTTCATCATCAAGGAGGAAATAAACATCCACAAACTAATACAGAACTGAATCATGCAAATTGGATAAACTGGGGATCAAACACATTCCAATAAGCCATAAACATTACACATGAAATACTAATTCCACCCACATGCTACAAGCATTTACATGAATAAACCTTTAAATAGGAAATGAAATTATAGACTGAGCAATCAACCAGATCAGAAATGAAAAAGCATGATAGGTAAAAGGGCTTATCAGTTTATATATAATCAATAACAGTCATCCACTTACATAAGAGTTATAAATGCTAGCTTGAGAAATGTAATCTCCGAAAGCCTCTCCTTGAGTGCAAAATCCCACCTTGCACTGTATGCATGTCTTCCTTTCATCATTACAAAGGTAAAGTAGTTCCATAACTACCTTCTACGTCAAAATTTGAAACAGTTACATCAATTAGTTACATGATAACTCAAAATCTTTAAAGACAATTAACCCAAAAATAACAAATCGAATTTGGGGAAATTTGACGAATTTCTGAAAAATGTGGGTCTCAAATACGCCTTCATATCTCTTGATCCGGAACACCTGTGCAAAACATGAGAGAGGTTTTTTTAAATGAGTATTTTATGAACAAAAACCTCTCTTGGTTTTTAAAAATTATCCTTCAATTGATCGAAATACGTTCTGGACATTTGTGACTAAAACAGGAAATTATTAAATAATTCAAACCCTGAAAATAGGCCACAAAGATGAATTCAAATATTTCAAACGATAAAATTTGTTGCAAAAATAAGAGAGGTTTTTGTGAATGATTATATTTTGGACAAAAAACTCTTTTTCTTTTCCATAATTCATTTCCAGTACCTCATAATCGACTCCCAATGATAATGATAAAAACAGGAAAAACAGAGCTGCTACAGGAATCTCCTCATGAAAATATTTGACAAAGGACTAAAAAATGAGGGTTAGATTATAAAGCAAAACTTGGAATAAACTTTTATTATAAGTTTTTGAAACCTTAAAGATATACATATTAACTAATAAGCCCAAAATACAAACCTTAAAACTAAATTAATGAAATAATTCAAACATTAAAAGCATTAAATCCAACAAAAATTATTGATTGTCAAAAATTCTTAAAATCAACATAAAATGTAAAATTATTTTAAACCAACGGTTGAAAATTAAGACAAAAAGAATAGATAAAATAAGAACAAGATCTAGTTATAATACACATCACTTTGTAGTTGAGAAGGAAAAAAGGTTCCACTTGTACACAAGAGAACTGGGTTCCAAACAACTCTGCAACACAGAGAGACACTGCAGAATGCGTAGAAATTCTCTGCTAGTTCACGCTGCATCTATGAATAATGAACCACACTGAATCACACTAAACAACTCCTTTCACGACTCAAGATAGTGAAACATGCGTAATCGATCCGGATGGAATCGAGAATAACCAAGACATACTGGGTGAATCCGGAAATGATGAGATGGGCACACATCCTGTTGGCAAGGGGTTTTGGATACATTGGTTACACAACATCGCGGATGCTGCACAAGCTAAAAGACACTGTGAAAGTGGAAGATTAGCGTGAAATGCGGAGATCAGCATATCTTTTATACTTTGTGTCACCTTTTGGTAGTTTTGGACCATATTTTGTGGATATTGGTCATCATTTTGTAAAATCAGTTAGGATTAGTTAGGAAGTTGTCCAAGTGGACCCCGAATGTAAAGGTGCAAGCCTATAAGTAGAAGTAGAGTTGCAAGTGTAAAGAGATATTTTTTCTCTGAAATTGTTGGAAGCTAAGTGTCTGAATCGAGATTTGTTGATCTGTGAACTGTGATTTTGCACAGAAGTAATATGACAAGACAAAAGTTAATTTGAAACACTGTGTTGTTTTTTGTCTTACTGTTTTTTGCGACCCAATGATGAATGTTAAGTAAATATGCAACAAGGATCTATGATGCAATGTTTCCTTGTTTTGAATGATGTTATCTTGTTGGATATGTTTGCACATCAATATGTTTACTGCAGTTATGATTGAATAATGATGAATAATTCTATTAATGAACTAGTGGATGGTCAGATCTGTTAATTGTTGAGATAAGTTGATAAGTCGATGCACATAGTCCTCTCCTATTCTACAGAAACTTGGCTCCATCAGCTCTCCCTCGAAGATCTCAGGTGAAACCTCATCCACTCTACAGGTCTTGCTGGACAGGGTAAAACCTGTCTGGGCTGGTGCTCAGGGAGATCGCGGTGGTTTGGGGGTAGATAGAGTGGGAACCCCTATCGACTGCTTTTGTTGGCTGGGTTTGTGTCAACAAATGGTTCCATTGTCGGGACCTTGTTGCGACTGAGAGGAGGATATGTGGCATCCGACAAGACCATAAATCCAAGATTGGTTCGAAGAAAAGCCATGAGAATTTGCTGAGACAGAAAATCAGAACTCTGGACTGATGACGGATAAGTGGCTGACAAGGTATATACACGACGGTCCACACAAGTACTTTTTCTCTAAATTTCCCATCATATTGTACGAGCGGTTGGCGCGATTCACCTATAGCAAGACAAATTTCCAAGGATGTGAGCCCATGTCATGGAACCCCGAATTAATCCAGGAGTTGCAGGAAACCGACAACAAGGCATCGTGGGCTGTTGAAGTCTAGTTGGACAGTACCTTGAAAGGCTATATCACCGAGTTCACGGTTGATACTACTAAGTCCTACAATGAAGCAGAAAGGGAATTTTTCAATGAACCAAGAGGTAGGTTCCTTTTGTCTTTTCAACTGTCAATTAAGATGCTTGTCTGTGAAAAAGGCATACTGAAGATGCTACTCGAGTAGTAGAACTCTGGTGTGCAGAGGCTGTGGATACTGCGAAGAAAGGGGGGAGATGAATGGAAGGATAAGGGGTAGATGGGTGCAAGTTTCAATGAGACTGTGAGGGAAGCTGAGGAAGAAAGTGGTCTTATGAGGGGAGGAGCAAGGTTTCGACAAGAGAAGAGGCAGAGGATAGGGGAAGGTCCTGTTGCAATTGAAACGTAAGACTGTGAAGGAAGACCACACGGGACGAAGTGACCCTACAGTGACAAAGAGGACAAACAGACCCAGGCTACCCCTAGGATAACGGTAAGATCAAACCCCAGCAGCAACGTGCCCACACCTCTGCGCACTACTCCGCATTAAGGAAGAAACACAAGTTCCACAATGACTTGTCCAACGTGCCAGCAACATTCTAGTAGTAGATCAATGTCTGTAGGAAGAAGGCCGAGGATGGAAGGCGATGACACTAAGTTACCTTTGTTACATGGAAATGGGACTGACGATCCTGAGCAGTACTGTTTTCAATGTGAGGCAGTGTGGACTGTCATACAAACTATAGATGATGATGTTAAGAAGGGCTAATTGGCAACCACTCTTTGGGGTTGTGCACTGGATTGGTACATGAAATTTACACAAGTTCCTACGGGGACCCCTGCAAAGACATTGGCGGAAGTCAGAAAAGGACTCATTGAAGAATTCAGAAAACCAAAATCTAAAGCGCAGTACATTACAAAATTGAAGGAGATTAAGAAATTCCCTAATGATACTGTTTGGGATTTTTACCAAAGATTCAAGACACTAATGGCGAGGGTCAGTTTCGAGATGAGTGATGTACAACACAAAGAATGGTTTATTGTAGCACTGGTATCTCATATGAGGCAACCATTGATGCAACAGAAGATTGTGACACAGAGCGAGGCTTTGGAGATCGCAATGAAGTTGAAAGCTTCACCCATTGGATAAAGTGCAGCCGGTATGAACCAGATTCAGACGCAGCTGGAGAACTTGATGCTTCAGTTGCAAGATATCAAGAAAGGTAAAGAGCATCGTGAAGATATCTGGTGCACTCGATGTTGCGCAGATGGACATACCAAAGATACTTGCCCCGATTTTTGAAATTATCTATTTTCAAGAGCACCGAACCCATTGAGTTGTGGCATTGTACCATGGTATCATATTTTCCAAGTTTATGGGAATCGACATGAAGAATGCAGATACATGCAAAATATGATAACGAAGTCAATGAACCTATACTATTCATTTTGTCGATCTGTGGGCCACGAAGATAAGGATTGTCGTGCATATGACCTACTCTAAGAAAGGATGTATTATTCATACTATGTGAAAGGCAAAGATCATCGGGCGCTACAGCAGCCACAGCCATAGTAGTACAACCACCACCTCAATCGCAGTACGTACCACCACTGCAGATGCAGTTTATACCACCGCAGCCGCGATAGAAATTCGTGCCACAACTGTAGTATAAAAATATGCAAATGGTTCCACCATTGCCGCAGTATGTCCATTCAACACATAATGTTCAACAACAGTCGAATCCCCTGGAACAACAATTAAATCATCCACTGTACCAGCAACAAGGAGGATTCTGCAAAGGATTCTGAGGTCGAGGAGGAGGATGAGGTCGTGGACCTATCTAATGTTACGATTGTGGTGTACTAGGGAATTACTAGAGATGTTACACTATCGAGAACTGTCCACAACTGATCGCGAGGTGGCAAGCATGAAATGTTCCTCAATTTTTGAATCAGAACCAATTGCAGAGTAAGACTCAGTTGCAGAATCAGAACCAACCGTAGCATCAGAACTAGCTGTCGAACCAGAATCAAGTGCAGAATGAGGCTCAAAACAAAATTCCAATTCAAAACCAGAATGCAACTCAGAATGTGAACCAATCTATGAATCCACCATTGTACCAGAATCAAGGACTCACGGTTGTGACAATCTCGGTGAAGCCCAGAACAAAGGATGTTGATGTCACCGTTGTCACCTGCAGAGGTGCGACGACTGGAGAAGATAGCCCACATCCACAGATTTGGCTAACTGGGAAGAAGAAGGAGCAATTCGATATCGATGCCGAGAAGTGCACATTCTTTGAAGCACATGATGTAATCGAAAGGAATCTCGGTAAGTCACCTATTTATGAAATGCCCACTACTTTTGACTCTTCTTTGGAGGTGGAACAATCGCGACAACATGGTACCTTACATAGTATCTTTGAGAGTTGCTTATCGCTAGCGAGAGACCTCAATGCTCTTGCCGATATTCGGAACCTGTTGCATCGATCGGCAAAGGGACAAAAGGACTTCGCGGTGAATTCATTGCATAAGAAAAAGACGGGAAAATAGATGCGTATGAACATTCATATTGGGGACTATGAGGTATATTCAGTCATTTTGGATCTACGTTCAGATGTTAACATTCTGACAAAACAGACATGGCAGAAGATGGGGAGACTAACACTGGGCTGGTATCTAGTGCAACTGCGATTGGCTAATCAAGCCAAGGTACAACCAATTGGGCCCGTGTCACACCTGGTAGTGGATGTTGAGGGCATGAAGACCTACGCTGATTTCGATGTGATTGAATTCATTGATGGTGGAGGCTCCTATCCCGTGTTGCTGGGGATTGGATGGGCAAATGATAGTATGGTAGTAATCAATTTTAATTGGATGATGACCTTTGAGAATCAAGACATCAGATTCATCGCTCCAATGGATTCAAATGAAGGGCGAAGATTGAGCCAGTAAAAGATAAAGTTGTAAGAGGATGGGATCATGCATATAATATTTTAGAATATTACATCCATCCGACTGCTGATGGAGAACTAGGGTGGTGCAGCGCTATCTCTGCATCTTCTGACTCTGACGATGCTCTAAAAAACTGGTAGAACTGCTTGCATGAAGTGTTGCTACGAAAATGCGGCTTGATTACGTAGTCACTTTGTCGTGTTACGACTGAAACCATTGAGTTTCCAATTTATGAAGGACTGCTTGATTTAACCAAGTTTCTTGTCGAATTCGAAGATAAGGTTTCAGAACCACAACGATTGCTGGCGTTGGAAGAGGCATTGAAGGCTACCCTAACACGCTAGTGGGAAACTCATAAGAAGTCAATCATTGAATGGTCGCAGGGTCGATGATTGATGACGGTTCACTTTGGAGATACCGAAGTATACCATGTTGGAAGATATGATGGGAGGAATAGCCCTAGGAATCATCTGATCGAGTGTCAAACTCTATGGGCATCATGACTAAAGGATGAGTGGGTCCATGCTTTTGTCCACACGTTGGATGAAATGTTACGATCTTGGTATGTATTAGTTGAGCTGCACAGGGAAATCACCACTTGGGAGGAACTAACAATTTGTGTCACTCAGACCTTCAGTTTCGTTGATACCAATCCAGATGTTCACAATGCGGTGCAGCTCATCAGTGATGTTGTTCTGAAGGTAGTACCAGTTGCATATCTAGTGGATCCACATGCACATTGCCACATGCAGACGATGATGGAGTGTTATAATGTGACTGGAGGTCCTAAGGATGATGATGATCTATGGAATATCAATATTCTAGAAATAGAAGGAAGTTGGGATGTTGCAACACCAGATGTGCCTACAAATCCCATGAATCAACCGTTGAAAATTAAGAAGGTCAACATCAGGACAGAAGACAACAAAAATTTTAGAATATTGGGGATTATTAGGACGAAGAAATGATGGCAAAGATCATAGATATGTTACATGAATTTCAAGATTTATTCCCTACGAAGTTTTCTGAGATGAAGGGGATACTGTGCGATTTAGGGGAGATGAAAATTCCATTGAAGCCAGACGTGAAACTAGTAAGGCAGAGGCCGTATCGCCTAAACCCACGATACCAAGAGAGGGTCAAAGCCAAACTTGATAGGATGTTGGATGCTGGAATAATTGAACTAGTTGAAGAGTCAGAATAGATTAGTCCTATGGTGGTCCAATACAAGAAAACATGTGAAGTTCAGATATGTGTCGATCTGAGAAAATTGAATGATGTGTGCATGCATGATCCATTTTCGACACCATTTACTGATGAAGTTCTAGAAGGAGTAGGCGGTTAGGAGATGTATTATTTCACAAATGGATTTTTTGGCTATCACCAGATCAATATTGCCAAAGAGGATCGCCACAAAGCAACATTTGTTACTGAATGGGGCTGCTTCCAATACACGGTGATGCCTTTTGGGTTGAAGAATGCACCTGCGATATTTTCCTGGGTTGTTGTCACTGCTTTCAAATATTTTATTCAAAAATTCCTGTAAGTCTACATGGATGACTTGACAGTTTATGGATTGATTAGAGACCATTTGGAAAACTTGTGATTTATGCTGGAAAGATGTCGACAGCATCAGATTGCACTAAACTCAAAGAAGTGTATTTTCTGTGCATCTTTTGGAATGTTGTTGGGTCACATCGTTTGCAAGCAAGGACTGTTGGTTGACCCTACGAAGATTGCGCTCATTTTGAGCTTGCTACCACCTACGAATATGAAGATGCTTAGAGTGACGCTGGGGCACACAGGGTATTATCGCAAATTCATAAGAGGTTATGTTTTGCATCACAACCCCTGGAGAAATTATTGAAGAAAGATGTAACATTTTTATGGAGTCAAGAATGTCAAGGGAGTTTTGACACGCTAAAAGCAAAGATGGCTTCCGCGTCGATCCTCGTTTTTCCTGACTGGAACAAGGAGTTCCATGTTCATGTGGATGCATCGTCCATTGGGTTGGGAGTGGCGCTCGCGCAACCAGGAGAAGGGGATCTCGGTCACCCAATTGCATTCGCCAGTCAAAAGTTGTCATTTGCAGAGAAAAACTATACAGCCACTGAGAGAGAAGGTTTGGCGATGGTATATGCACTACAAAAGTTTAGGCATTACCTATTAGGCGGTCATTTCAAGATGTTTACTAACCATTTTGCTTTGAAGTACCTAGTAAATAAGCCTGTGTTGGGGGGGGGGGAGATATGTCGTTGGCAGCTACTTCTCTTTCAGTAGTTTTATTTTGAGATAATTGTGAAGTCGGGTCGCTTGAATGTTGGCCTTGATAATTTATCTTGAATTGAGATAGGCGAGGAGCCCACAAATATTGAAGATGGACTGCTAGATGTGTAGTTGTTCAGAGTCAATATGGCAGATGATTATTATGATCAAATAATTCAGTTTTTGGCAATGGGCATTGCACTGGAGGATTTCACAACAAGTCAGAAGAAGCAGTTGGTGGTTAAGGCTTCGGATTTCCAGTTGATTGCTGGACAACTATTTAATCTAGGACCAAATGAGATTTTGCGGCGATGTGTCCTACTGCATGAACAAGGGAATATTCTCGCAGAAGCACATGCGAGAGTTATTGGTGGACACTATGGAGGTCGAGCTACTATAAGGAAGGTACTTCATGCAGGGCTGTGGTGGCCCACTCTTCATAACAATGCGACAGATTATGCATGGAGTTGAGATTTCAGTGAACGAACTAGAAAGCCATCACAGAGGGATGAGATTCCGATGGTACCTTAGGTGACACTGCAACTGTTTGATAAACGGGCCATGGATTTTGTGGGACCAATCAACCCACCTGAGAAGCGAACTGGTGTGCGGTATATTATTACAACGACATACTATTTGACAAGATGGGTGGAGGTCGCACCATTCATACATTGCACCGCTACGACAGTAGCAAGGTTCTTATTTGACAACACTATTACTCAGTTTGTATGTCCTAGAATATTGATGAGTGACCAAGGAAGTCACTTCATCAATCGCACAATCAACCCATTGACATAAGAACTTTAGATACAACACAAGAAGAGTACCCCATATCATCTAGAGGCGAATGAGACATTAGAATCATTCAACAAAATATTGGAGCATGCGCTTACAAAGGTATGTAATGCAAACCGGGATGACAGGGACTTAAATATTCCAGCAATCTTGTGGGCATATCGCACCACTTGCAAGATATTGACAGGACAGACACCATTCAAGTTGGTGTATGGGCAAGCGACAGTCATACCTATGGAGTACATTGTTCTAAGTCTGTGCATTGCAGCAGCGACGAGCATGGACGATGGAGCCACACTCGAGGAGCATGCAGAGCAGCTGATACAACTCGAGGAGGACCACTTTATTGTAGGTTTTCACTAGTGCATCGAGAAGGATCGAGAGAAGGCATGACATGATCGCCACATAAAGAATAAATTGTTTCAGCAAGGAGATTTGGTGTTGTTATACGACAACATGTTCATGAAGCATCCGGTTAAGTTATAGATGCACTGGTTAGGTCCATACCTTATTAATTTAATTACTTCAGGAGGTGCAGTTCAACTATAGAAATTAAATGGAGTGATTCTGCCAAATCTAGTGAATGGTAGCAGGCTAAATCCATATAGGACAAGCCCATAACCGCGCAATGCTTGAGGCATTGCGCAATGAAAAAAAATAGGTAGGATGATGGATGAAAGGAGGGCTCACCAAGAGGAGGTGGATGCGCAAGAGTAGGAGTCAGTAACTTAGTTAGGAGGCCATGCTGTGACATCCTTAGGGTTGTGCACAGAGTCAAATCAGTAATAAATGAAGATAGTTAAAAACAGTTAACTGACGGTGCTTGTGGAAGTGACGCGTAATGATGGCAGATCCGACCGTTGGGTTGGCAGGATCGAAAACGTATTTGGGTAGTTAATGCATGATTTGGTCATGATTATCACGTTGATTTAGTAATGATGAGTATGATTTGATTTGGCACTATAAGAGGGAGCTCGACACGATCGGAAGACACCATTGTGCAGAGTTGAGTTGAGTTGCAGAGTTGCAGAGTTACAAAGCAAGTTTCCAAGTGAGTTCGAGGGGATTGAGTTAAGTTGCTAATTCCAAAGAAGGGTACGTGGTTGTTAGGTCTTGCAGGGAATTGGTGCAGCATGCAGAGTAATCCAGACATGGTAGAGATTTCAATTGAGCAATATTCACCAATTAGACCCATAACCATCATCAAAGAGATCGGCAGTATGCAGATAGGCTCATCCTCGGTGTCGAAGAAGAAGCAGAAGGGTTGGAGGCTTAGCTCTACGGTGCCCCAGAAGAGGCAGACCCAAACGTCTAGAAGAGTAGTGGAGGGAATTGCGCAAACGGGGCCATCGAGCTCAGGAGTTGTAGAGTCAGCGCCTCGAGTAGGGGTGTCTGTTAAGGACATCCCTGGGTATGTACCTCTTAGTCAGCCTAGTGAGAAGGCTAAGAAGCCCACTAAGAATCAACAATACCAGATAAGGATGTCGACGATACCACAAGGGATGGTATGCACTTCTAATATTGTTCCTGTGATGATGCAGATGAAATACAAAGATCATGACTTGATCGCATTAGAGGATGTTGTGAACGAGCCATACATGCCAATGGTAGCGGTAGAAGGCAACCCGATAGAGCGCATTCCACACGACTGGGCGCGTGGGCTGGACAGAGTCAGATTGCTTGGGTTGATCAACATGCCGCAAATTGGGTGGCTCACTGAAGTAAATGCATGCGTGAAGCAGCTTTTGGCATGCTTCCATTGTGGGTTTTTATGGTTGGATAAACCAATTGATGTCACGGTGGGGTTGATTTCAGAAATAATGGGACTTCCCAAGGATGGGCCAGACCCCTCGCAGTATTTCGAGGAAAAGAATGATAAGAAGTTGGTGAAGACATTGAAGAAGCGCTATGCTTTAGAGCACGACGGGAGGGTGTACAGCATTGATAGTATCAATGACCGAGCGATGCGCATCGACGTAATAATTTTGGCCAGTAAGGTGGTAAGGAAGAACCACCTCGTCCAATGCAATTTGGGGGTGGTCGCATGTGCTGAGCTATGTGCGCAAGGCATACAAATGAACTAGTCACTCTTCCTTATGAACTAGTGGCGGTGCAGGCGGGTGAAAGACCCTTCACATACAACTGGCTATTGATCCTGATTGCACTAGTGGCTTGGATGGAGCCAGATGACTTACTAAGGCATGGATGTCAAAGCAATAGAGGTATGCAAGGGTGCAAGATATCAGCATCTATGGTGGGTGAAAGAAGCAGAGAGATTGACAGATTGTGCGGTCCAATTTTGGATCTATTGGGAAGCGCTGCAGGCGGGAGCAGTAAAAGTTCTAAGGTTATATAATGAAGCCAAGACAAAATATCAAAGGATTGCGCTGTTTGCAACTGGACCACATGCTATTCACATTCAAGCGCGATGAGACTCAGACAAGAAATGGTTTCCGATGCAGTACAAGGTGTATGATGGAGGGTTGGAGGTAATGATTAATGATTGGCCTGTGGAATGGCAAGAACCAGTCAGCTTAGACGAAGTCTCGATGGGACCCTTAGAGGATGCACCTGATGATCCTCTGCGGAAAGATGACTAGCAGAGCCACCATGAATTTGATGAAGAATTGTCAACAGAGACACCCACTGACCCAGAAGCGGAGCATATATTCAACGAACTAAGAACAAAGAGGCGCATGGAGCAGGGTGCGATTAGTAGCTCCGTGTCAGCAACAGAGGCACAGTTGAAGCGGCACCTCAAGGCCGTTAATGATGCCATCGATGCGGCCACAAAGGAAATGAAGAAATCAGCACAAGATGGGTTCGCCGAGGTAAGCACGAAACTGGATTCTTTGTACAATGTTGTTTTGAAGAGAGCACCAGAGGAAGGAGCGATGATGCAAGAGATAGCGTCAATCAGCACTAATCCGTGGGTCAGGAATGTTCAAATTCCCCCAACTGCGATTGATGCTAGACGAGAGGATTTGAATACCTCCCTATGCTAGTTGCAGGATATATCACTGGCTATCAACGTGTTGTCCACACAGACATTGGTACACTTGCAACGTGTTGCCAACCAGAAGTTGGCAGATAGATAGAAAGACATCAACGATCAGTACTTATAGTCATATGAGAAAGAGTAGAAAGCATAGAAAGAGGTCGTGAACTTGCAGCAAGCAAAGGAGAAGCTGATAGAAGAGAAAGCACAAGAGATCAAAGCCTTGAAGAAAGCCCAAGAGGAGTTACAAGTAAAGACTGCCAAGGATATCACAAAGCTTAATATGGAAACAGATTGCCTTGTTGTTGAGAAGGCACATATTTTTGATAGCTGAGTCGAGTTGGAAGCAGCAGTTGTGGATGTTTGTTTGCATGTCTTGGAGAGCAATGCTGATCTGGATGCGGTGGCCAGAGAAAAGCAAATTGGGGTTATTATTGCCCAATTCCAGAGTGCGAATAACTTTTTGGAGGCCCTGGTGCACCCGTCCACACCCCCAGAGCAAATAGCAGTGAGAAAGGGTGAGATAGAAGAGCTGGAAACACAACTTGACGAGTTAGAGCAGGATGCAAAGAAAGTGACGGATGCGACTACGCAATTTTGGGGTAGCGTAGTGTAGGATGAGCAGTTGGAGCAACTGACCGCGTAGTTGCAAGAAGTGAACAGGTAGCTGGTGGCCTTGAAGACATCGCTGAGATCAATTCCATTGATGATGCATATCACCAAGGCAGCAGAGCTAAAGGAGCTACAGGAGTGGGTAGTGAAGGCAAGAGAAAGGCAGCAGTGACGTAGCGCACAGTTAGATGAGTTTAAAGAGATTGGAGCGCAAGTATCGGTGAAGGCAGTTTCTGCACTCTAGGCAACACAGGAAGGAAACAAATATATCATTGAGAATATGGTCGAGCATCCCATCACCCACGACCTAACGACAAGCCAGGAGATCACTAAAAATATCATAGGACAAGTGAAAGAAATTACTCAGCAGTATGAAGATTTCAAGATCAATATCAATGAGTATACCATGTCTAGTTAGTGTGGCTCAAGGGTGAGCCACAAGATTGTGTCGAGGGCCTGTTGGCAAGGGGTTTTGGATACATTGATTGCGCAACATCATGGATGCTGCGCAAGCTCAAAGACACCACACAATATAGAGATCATAATATCTTTTATACTTTATGTCACCTTTTGGTAGTTTTGGACCATTTTTTGTGAATATTGGTCATCATTTTGTAAAATCAATTAGGAGTTAGTTAGGAAGTTGTCCAAGTGGACCGCGAATGTAAAGGCACAATCCTATAAGTAGAAGTAGAGTTTCAAGCGTAAAGAGATCTTTTTTCTGTGAACCTTTGGATGAACTTGTTGGAAGCTAAGTATTTGAACCAAGATTTGTTGATTTGTGAACTGTGATTTTGCGTGGAAGTAATATGACAAGACGAAACTTAATATGAAATACTATGTTGTTTTATGTCTTACTATTTTCTACGACCCAATGATGAATGTTATGTAAATCTGCGACATGGATCTATGATGTGATTTTTCCTTGTTTTGAATGATGTTATCTTGTTGGATATGTTTGCACATCAGTATGTTTACTGTAGTTATGATTGAATAATGATGAATAATTCTGTTAATTAACTAGTGGATGGTTAGATCTGTTATTTGTTGCAATAAGTTGATAAGTTGATGCACATAGTCCTCTCCTATTCTACGGAAACTTGGTTTGGTCAGATCTCCCTCGAACATCTTGGGTGAGACCACATCTACTCTGCGGGTGTTGCTGGACAGGGTAAACTGTGTCAGTGCTTAGGGAGATCATGGTGGTTTGGGTGTCGACAGAGTGGGACCCCCTGTCGACTGGTTTTGTTGGCTAGGTTTGTGTCAACAAATGGTTCAGTTGCCATGACCCTGTTGCGACTGAGAGGAGGATATGTGGCATCTGACAAGACCATAAATTCAAGATTGGTTCGACCAGAAGCTACGAGAATTTGTTGAGACAAAAAACAGAACCCTAGACGAACAACGGATAAGTGGCTGGAAAGGTATATACACGACGATCCACATGAGTACTTTTTCTCTGAATTTCCCATCATATTGTATGAGTGGTTGGCGTGATTCACCTATCGCAAGACAAATTTCCAAGGAGGTGAGATAACGTCCCGAACCCCTAAATTAATCCAGGAGTTTGGTGTGTTTGTTGGCCAATAGTTTTGCGAACCCATGGTATTGGGTAATCTCTACGAAAAACCCTCAGCTTCCAACAAGGTATTTTTAATGAAGTGTTTATTTAATATGAAGATGTCGAAAGGTGGATCTGTTGTTGACCATTTAAATGCGTTTAATACACTTACTAGTTAGTTAAGCTTTGTAAATTTGATGATGATGTTAGGGCTCTTCTAATCTTGTGCTCATTTCCAAAAAGCTGGAATAGTTTGGTCATGGTTGTAAGTAACTATGTCCCTAGTTCAAACACTCTTAAGTTTGATGATGTTGTTGGTGTTATTCTTAGCGAGGAAATGCGAAGAAAAAGCACAGGTNACAACATGAGAGAGGAAGGAGCCCAGGAAATCACAACAAGACTAAAAAGGGCAGATCCAAGTCTAGATTCGAAAAAATAGAGTGTTGGAGCTGTGATAAGAAAGGACATTTGAAGAAAGACTGCAGAGAACCAAAGAATAAAGGTGAGAGGCAGCAAGAGACTACTCAGGAAGCGAATGTAGCAGGTGATGTGTTACAAGATGCTTTGATTCTTGCATTATATAATACTAGCAATTATTGGGTAGTAGATCCAGGGGATTCATGTCATGCTACACCCCATAGGAAATTCTTTCATTATTATGTTCAAGGTGATTTTGGACATGTTTTATTGGGGGATGATGAACCCTGTAAAATTGTTGGAAAGGGTAAGGTACGGATTAAGTTAAATAATGGAAGTGAATGGCTGCTAAAATATGTAAGGCACATTCCTGCTATGAAAAGAAATATGATCTCAACGGGGTAGTTGGGAGATAGTGGTTGTTTGTCTACGTTTGGAGAAACGTGGCGGAAGATCACTAAAGGATCACTAGTAATAGAAAAAGGAGATAGGGTAGGTACTTTATATTTATGTTCTCATAATACTGATTATTCTATCTATGTAGTTTCCACAGAAACAGGTGCGGCATTTTGGCATCATAGGCTTGGCCACATGAGTGAGAAGGGGATGCAGATTCTCCACTCAAGGAAACTGCTTTTAGATCTGAAGCAGGTAAGTTTGGAATTCTGTGAGAACTGTGTTTATGGTAAACATAAGAGAGTTAGATTTATCAGGGTTAGGAAACAAAATAAGAGTGAAAAGTTAGAGCTTGTCTATACAGATGTATGGGGACCAACTCAGGTACAATATCTTGGTGGCTCTCGTTATTATGTTACTTTTATTGATGATGCAACAAGAAAAACTTGGGTTTATTGCATTAGACAGAAATCTGATGTGTTTGATACTTTTAAGAAGTGGAAACCTTTGGCTGAGAATGAGATAAGAAAAAGGTTGAAATGTATCAGATCTGATAATGGAGGTGAATACTGCTGCAAGGAGTTTGACAGTTATTGTTCACACGATGGGATTCATAAAGAGAAGACATTTCCTGGAACACCGCAAGAAAATGGTGTGTCAGAAAGGATGAACAGAATGATCATGTAGCGTGCAAGGTGTATGAGATTGCATGCAGGGTTTCCCTTACAGTTTTGGGTTGATGTTGTAAACACTGTTGTTTATTTAATAAATAGAGGGCCTTCAAGCACTTTGGATGGTGGGATTCTAGAGGAGGCATGGACATGTAAATAGGTAAAATGCTCATTTCTGAGAAGTTTTGGTTGTGAAGCATTTGTCCATATTGATAAAGATGATAGAACAAAGCTTGAAGCTAAATCCAAGAAATGTACCTTTATTGGATACGGGGTTGATGATTTTGGTTATCGCTTATGGGATTTTGAAAATCGCAAAATAATTAGGAGTAGAGATGTAGTATTCAATGAAAAGGTTATGTACAAACATCAATGCAGGGAAAGAAAGTGGTAAAGGAAAACACAGAGTACACATTGCTTGATGAAATCAAAGAAAATGAAGTTCCAAAGGCACTAGAAAATCAAGAACAACAGAAGGTACCTGAAACTCCTGCAAATGTAAGAAAATCTACTAGATTAAGTAGACCCCCTAAACGATTATCTCCTTCACTGTATTATTTATTGATGATTGATTCTGCTGAACCAAAATGTTATGAAGAGGCAATGCAGGTAGAAAATAGAAATAAGTGGGAGCAAGGCATGAATGAGGAGATGGACTCATTGTCAAGAAACTAGACTTAGGATTTGGTTCAGTTGCCTATAGAAAAAAGGGCATTGCAGAATAAATGATTTTATAGGTTGAAGGGAAAAGATGGAGGCAACAAGTAGTACAAGGCTAGACTTGTTGTAAAGGGGTTTGCACAAAAGAAAGGTATAGACTTTGATGAAATATTTTCTCCTATTGTTAAAATGACTTCAATTAGAACTGTTTTAAGCCTAGTGGCGGTAGAATATTTGCATCTTGAACAATTAGATGTAAAAACAACCTTTCTCCATGGGCATTTGGAGGAAGAGATTTATATGCAGTAGCCACAGGCGTATGAGGTCAAAGGGAAGGAGAATTTGGTTTGCAACTTGAAGAAGAGCTTGTATGGCATGAACTAAGCTCCAAGGTAGTGGTATTTAAAATTTTATAAGTTTATGACTGAACAAGGTTATGATAGATGTCATTCTGACAACTGTGTTTATTTCAAGAGGCTAGATAACATAAGATATATTATCTTGTTATTGTATGTGGATGACATGCTTGTTGCAGGTTCTAACATGCAGGATATAAATGTGCTCAAAAGAAAACTAGCTAAATCATTTGTGATGAAAGATTTGGGTGTTGCAAAGAAAATCCTTGGTATGAGAATAACAAGAGATAGGAAAAATCGCAAATTGACGTTATCTCAAGGTGAGTACATAGAAAAGGTGTTGCAGAGGTTTAGAATGCAGAATACAAAACTAGTTAGTACACCTTTAGCTAGCCATTTCAAACTAAGACACCTTTAGCTAGCCATTTCAAACTAAGTAAGGAGATGTGTCCATATACACAAGAAGAGATAGATTACATGTCCAGTATTCCCTATTCATCAGCGGTTGGAAGCTTGATGTATGCCATGGTGTGCACAAGACCAGATATTGCACATGCAGTGGGAGTTCTCAGCAGGTATATGAATAATCCAGGTAAAGAGCATTGGAAAGCAGTACAGTCGATTCTCGGATATTTGAGAGGTACCACTTCTCATGCATTATGTTTTGGAGGTTCATACATTGTTCTATAGGGATATGTTGATGGAGATATGGCTGGTGATAAAGACAGTAGGAGGAGCAACACAAGGTATGTGTTTATTATGGGTGGAACAACAATAAGTTGGATTTCAAAATTGCAACAAGTTGTTGCACTTTCAACAACGAAAGCAGAGTATGTTGTTGCTATAGAGGCTATTAAGGAGATGATTTGGTTGCAGAGGTTCATGGAGGAATTGGGTAAGAAGCGGGAGAATGAAAGGTTGTATAGTGACATCCATAGTGCCATTCATCTTGCAAAGAAATCATCCTTTCATTTGAAGAAAAAACATATACAGCTCAAGTACCATTTCATAAGATCTGTTCTAGATGAAGAACTGTTAAAATTGGAAAAGATAGATACTAGCCAGAATCCTGCAGACATGTTGACGAAGGGAGTAACCAAAGAGAAACTGAGTTCCTGCTCGGTTTATGTTGGCCTTCAAGCATGAAGGTGGAAATAAGAAATTTTCCAAGTCCAAGGTCCAGAGCATAGTCCAGCAAGTGCAACAGCGGTGGAGTTGTTGTGATCAGTCTCCAAGTGGGAGATTGTTGGTTGTGGAGCCTAATCTTCTAGATCCAGAGATATTATTCAGTTGTGTTTGTACCCCAGGTTTACTATACACTCGTTCCCAAACTTTGGGGTTTGGGGATGTATTTTGGCCAACAGTTTTGTGGACCCATGGTATTGGGTTAACCGTAGTATTTTCTGGCATGGTATTTCCCCTATAAAAGAAAGCATTGTAAAATAGTTGTTTATTGTATTGTAGCATTATAAAGAATCTCTGTGATTGTGTGAGAGAGACTGTGAGAGCGTGAAGAGGAAGTGTAGCTGTGTTGGTGCAGGTTGTATCCCTTCATCTTTCTGGATGGTAATAAAAGGACTGGCAATTTTTGTGTGGATCTAGCCCATATTTTGGGTGAACCACGTTATAGATGTGTCTCTTTGTAATGTGTTCAATGTGTTTTTCATCTTGTTTAATTATTTAACTGTATAACTGTTATTGCTATGCAGTCTTGTTTTCTAACACCTGCCACTTGGATGGCTTGTCCATTACATACTACGAAGCATGTCTTCAAGCACCCGATTTACTCTTTCTATTTGTCAATCAGATTGACAATGGTAAGTGGTGCTAAAGTTCAACTTTGTACCCAAATCTACAAACAAACCCTTCCAAAAATTGGAAGTGAACTTGGTATCTCTGTCAGAAATTATTTCCTTAGGCAATCCATGCAATCTAAAAATCTCCTTCATAAATATTTTTGCAATGGCATCAACCTTATACGTGGACTTGACCGATATAAAATGTGATGCCTTTGTCAACTTATCCTCCACAACCATGATGGAATCATGTTGTCTCACAGTCATTGGAAATCCTGTAATAAAATGCATGGAAATAACTTCCCATTTCCATTATGGGACTGGCAATTGCTGCAATAACCCTGTTGGGTGTTGATGCTCAACCTTCACCTGCTAACATTTCATGCACTTAGAAATATACTCAGCAATGTCCTTTATCATTCCTAGCTAAAAATATTGTTTTTTGGCTATAGCAATTGTTTTCTGATATCCTGGGTGACCAAAATATGGATCTTGATGGATTTCATCCATAACATTTCTCCTCAAGTTTTCTACATTTGGAATATAAACTATGTTCTTATAAGTAAGAAGTTCATCTTCTTCCAATTTATATCCCTCATACTTCTTTTCAGGATTTTGCTGCTGCAACTTATCCTTTATCTGTACATACATTTCATCCTCAGCAATATGATTAATATCTGCTCTCTCAAATATGATTGGAAAGTACTAAGAGATGCCACATGCATTTTGTGCACCTTCCTGCTGAGTGCATCAACCACTTTATTTTATTTTCCTTTTATGTGTTTGATTTCAAAATCAAACTCACACAAAAACTCCAGCCATATAGCTTGCCTAGCATTTAACGTTGGCTGACCAAACAAGTATTTCAGATCACAGTGGTTTGTCCTTGGCTCAAATTTTATTCCCATTAAGTAATTCCTCCACATCATGAGAGCATGTACTATGGCTGCAAGTTCTAGATCATGAGTAGCATAGTTCTTCTCATGCTCCTTCAACTTTCTGGACTCAAAGCATACCACGTGGTTGTCTTGCATAAGAACTCCTCCAAGTCATGATTGGATGAATTAGTACACACCACAAAGTCTTTTTCTGGATCTACAATTTTCAGAATTGGTGCACTTGTAAGAAGATTCTTCAACTGCTGGAAGCTTTCTTCACATCTTGGTGTCCATTCAAACTTTATCCCCTTCTTTTGAAAAGAAGTGATTGAGTGTGAAACCTTAGAGAATCCTTCAATGAACCTCCTATAGTATCCTACAGGTCTCATAAAATATCTCACATCTGTCACATTTCTTGGGGTTGGCCCATTCGTGATGGCCTCAATCTTTTCAGGGTCCACAGAAAAGATTTTCCCATGGCCTTGAATCCCTATTTCTAAGACCCACTTTTCCAGCTCGTCATCATAGACCATAGCCCTCAAAGCACCAAATAAGTCTACAAAAAAGATAAAATTTCAGTTAGAACATGCAAATATACACCCAACTATTATGATTTACTTTTCAAATTTCTATAATTACACCTAAATAAGCATTCCTACAAGCATATTTGTGTAAAGGTTGTCTCAAATTTAGTCTGTTAAAAGAAGCAGGGCCTTAGGGATTATGTTGACCTTATAAAAGGCCAAATATTATTGGGAAAGTATGTTGCTATTGCATCTTGTTGCAGCTGCAACATTTTCCCAAATTTTTAAAAAAATTTGGACCCTCCTTTTAATTTTACCTTGCCTGGATTTGTTTGGGATTGTTGAACTACCTTGTCTTCTGCTACAAATTTTGGATCTTGTGGGGTTGAATTAAGCGGAATGAATATCTTTTCTTTGACTTTAACTTGATGCTTTGAAGTTTTGATGATTTCCTTTTTCACTATCGGAAGTATTTTTGAACTATAAGTCGGGGCTGTATTCGTCTACACAGGCGCCGTTGTAGAAACTTACTTACAAGTGACCCGATCCAAAGCCTTGTTTTTTTGCCGACGCGCCTTTTGTTTTATTTTATTTCGGTGTTTTGTTTCATCACCATTGGAGAGTTAGTCCTTTGTGTTACCACCGTTTTAGTTGGAAGATTGCAAGCACTCTGACGGAGGCCTTTAGTTTTGTCGACCTCGCGGGGTTTTTGATTTTGCTTTTCTCGCTATCGGGACTGTGTTGACTTTTGAGTGGGGCATTAGTTTTGGTTGCCCCAATTGGCGATGTTCTTGGATTGCTGCGAAGTCCATATTCCATTTGATACTCGCCATTACAGCTTCGGAGTGGACTAACCATCCGCCATTTAGCTGTTCCTTTCGCCGATGGTTTGTTTTGATTTTCTCTGATTTTTTACTGGTCTGCAGAACTTTTGGTCCTTATAACGCTCACCGTTGCGGCTTCCAATTGAACTAGTCATCTGATGCTATAGTGGTTCCGAGGTCCGAAGCTACAGTTTAGTGTTATCTTGTCGACATTTTTATTATGCCGCGGAACCCATAGTATGTCCGTCACCCGCCGTTGCGGCTCTTTGATGAATTAACCTCCTGATGCCTTAGTTGTTTCGCCATCCCACATAAGTTTTTTCCCGCTGACCTTTTTCACCGAGAGCTATATATATGGGATGGTTATTATTTTATTGTTTATCTTTGTGAATTCGTGTCTGCCTCCGTCCTCATTGTCGAATTGTGCATCCGTGCTTAGCTGTCGGGATTTCGTGCATTTGGGGTGCTGCCTTGGATTTTTTAGACCATCACATTGACTGCAGTTTGTTTTCCAGGTAGGCCAACCATGGTTTCTCCTTCTTTTGATTTTATTGATTAGTTTTGGAACTAGGGTTTTTTCCTCAGGTTAGGCATTCCCGCCGTTTGTAGTTGGTTGTCTAAGTCAGATTTTGTATCCTTACAGCGTAGAGTATTGGTCAGTTTCGCAACATTTACAGTGGGGGGGGTTTTTGTTTCTTGAGCTTGTATGAGCCGTTATGGAGTTTCGACCCCGGTCTGATGGATTAGGAGGTTGGTGCAGACAAGCATTACGCTGTCTGCACCGGTTTTTGTGGGATTGCCTATGGCCATCCGGGGTGAAGTTTTTCAGTTGTCTTCCCATCGTAGACAGTTGCCCTATTTTCTTGGACACCGAAGGGTTTGTTTCATGTGTTTCGATTACTGTATGGGGATGTTTCGATTTGGCGAGGAATTAGATTGCAAATTTTATTTAGGCGATGTATTGTTAATCACGATTATTGCTAGTTGCAAACGGACTTAGGATTTTTCAGACTTAGCAATTTTCAAAAGTTTTCTTGCTAGTTATTCCCAATTTTGCATTTGCATTCTGATAGGTTTAGCTATTGCAAATATGGAAGAGCTAAATGTTTATACAATTTTTCTTCATTCTTCAAATATTGATTAAAAGCTCAAATATCCTAAATGCAATTTGGTTTATGACAGGGCAATTTCTTTAAAGACGACATGTCTAAGAGACAGAAGAAGAAGGCCCCTGCTCTTGAAGGAGAACCTGAGGTGGAAATCGTTACCAAGGTAGAATATATCTATGAAGAAACTAGAGCTAGCATCGGGGTAGTGCCTGGTTATAAGTGGGGTGAAATATATTGGATGATTTCAAATCAGAATGTGCCCGATGCTAGATTTGAAGAGTTGACCATATATGCCAACATAGAGAAGTCAGCTCTTATGAAGGTAGCTACAAGACCTGAGTTGTTTCCATGCTCAGAGGTGATCAGTTGGATTCTACCTAAGGCCAATGTGACCACTATGATTTTAGCCAATACTACCAAACAAGGATATGTTGCCTATAGTCCTGATTATGTATCATTGGCATATCACCTACCCCCATCCCAGGTTTACCTAACTGAAGATTGGTTGAAAGAAATAAACTTGGACCTGGTTGGAACAATAAAGAGGATGATGACACCTGGGAAGAAATTTCGAACCAGGCCATCAGGAGAGTATGACATAGCCACTCTCAGGACTCCTTATAGGTTTATAGAATTGATGTTGAATAGAGTGTTTGGGAGAGCTCATGGTAAGAGATCCAAGTTGGGATGGATCCCTATTCTTTTCTATGTGGCCACCCAGGCGACTGTATTTAATTGGGCAAACATTGTGTCCAACAGCCTCTCAGCGTGCATTTCTTCAGCTCTGGGAGGGCTGTCCTAGAAGAAGTCTGAGTTTTATATGAGTTCCATCTTAGTGGACTGCATATTATGCATCCATCCATTCCCAGCCTTAAGATGCATTTGGGACAGGGACAGAACCCCTGTGTACGTTGCATACAAAATATTTTAGGCACACAAGTATTACAGCCACTATAGAGAGATATGTGAACATTTTATAATGCCTTTACACAATTTGATCTTCCTAACAAAATGCAATTGTATGTTTGAGGAGGGCACCTTCTTTGCTCCCCAAGTATGCCACAGATTATGTGGTGCATAAAGAAGCAGTCAGGCAAGTGTACCTAGATGGTGTAGGAAGCTTCATGTTTGAACACAAGAAGGCAGCCTATAATGCCATACTTTTCAGGTTGGGAAGCTGCAAATTTACAAATGTTAAAAGAGCTGCTGAATTTGTACAGGAATTGGAGCAATTTCATTTTGGAGAGATGAGCTTCCATAGAAATGACTCCCAGAAGAAGGTTGCAGAACATTGCAAAGAGGCAAATGTTCACTTTGAATATACAAACTTATGGGATAAAGATGAAGAAATCTTCAGGAATGCAAGGAATATGACTGCATTAAAGAGAAGATTTAAACAGAAGATCACCATTAAAGGCGGTAAGGGCCAAACCGCGCAGAAGAAAGCTGAAGAGGAGGAGGCCAAGAAAAGAGAAGAGGATGCTAGGAGACTAGCACATGAGGCTAAGAGTTGGCTTAAGAATGAAGAAGAAGAAAGAAAGAAAGCTACAGAGGAAGCAATAAAGAATGCAGAGGAAACTGCAAAGAAGACAGAAGAAGAAAGAAGATGAAGAGATGAAGAAGAAACAAAAAGAAGCTGAGGGTCCGAGGCTGACAAGATCTACAACATACCAGCAAACTACTGACCCAACAGACATCCAAGAAGTACAGGATCAGACAGATCAGGGGCAGGGACAAGATAATCCTGATTCCCAGGAGCCTGCTGCAATTTCTGGCAGCACTCAGGAACAAGTGGGTTTTTCTGACTTGAATCCGATACCTTTTGTGCAGGAAAAAGGAGAAGAAGTCCCAGATTTTAGCACCATTTTTTATGACAGAGAGAAGAAGAGGATTGTCAAAATTACTGAGAGAAAAATCAAAACAGGGGGACAACCAAGCATGATGGTCACTGATACAACTTTGGTGCATGGAACAGATGCAGATATGAGGTTAACAGCAAGAGCTGGAGTGGCGTTGACACAAGCCACTGAAGATAATGTAAATAGAATGATGACGGATCTGGAGCAGTAAAAAAGGAACGAAGCTCAGTTGAAGGAAACTTTGAAGAAGGAAATAAATGAAGGTTATAAACTGAAGAGGAAATTTGAAGACATGCAAAATGAAGTGAAGACTTCAAAAGCAGAACTTCAGACTCTTCAAGCAAACAAGATGACTTTGGAAGTTTCCATGGAAAGGACAGGTAAGGATGCTCAAAATAACCTAGCAGAATTGCAAAGGTTACAGCAAGAACATCAGGGGCTGAAGATATAAAAGGATGACCTCAAAACAACATATGAAACTCTTAGTGCAGAAGAGGGCTAGCTACAGAGCAGAGTAGTGGAGTTGGAGGCACAGAGGGCTACTATGGAAGAGAGAAAAGCAATTCCAAGTGCAGGTAGCATATTTTGAAGGACAGATTACTTCATTAGTAGCATCACTGAAGGGTGCCAGTGAATAACAAACTAATATCCAGCCTCTAAAGGAGCATGTCCTATCCCAACGAAGAAAAATGCACCAGCTGCAGGTGTCTATTGAAGAGGAAAGATGTAAAGTCTTGCAGATAGATAACAGATTGGAGGAAATTTTGGAGACTGCCTCATATTTTGTAGATAGGTCTCAGGACATTTTGGAAGTCCAGACTGGAAGGATAGCAAGGATAGAGACCAATGAAGAAGTTCCTGCAGATTTACCAGCTAAAGATCAACGCAGCTTAAAGCAGGACTATGACTTTTTAGAATTTGCAATAAACACAGTAGAGGAGTTCATGAAATCTGTGAGGAAAATAAGAGGAGCTTGTACTGAATACTGCAAAAGGGTGCTGGTCACCTACAACAGATGTCAAGTTGCTGCAGAACAAAGACTAGAGGCATTACCAGAGCATGCGCTGCTCTAAAGAAATGCTACAGAACAGGTATCAGGAGGATGAGTTGAAGATACAACAAGTCAAGGACTTGGATGAACAGATCATAAAAGATGTCGTAGTTCATGCAGCAGTCAACATCCATTTGCTTGAGAATCAACTGCGTTTAAGCCCAGCCAGAATCGAAATAGTTAAAAATAAGACTGCTAAATATGAGATCAACATTCGTTTTCTTGAACCTTCAGAATTTGAGAGCATAGCAGCAGAAGCCCAAGCGTGGAAAAAGTTCTTAAATGATCAAGCGAGGCCCTCTACTTAGAAGTGCTTTATTAGTTTTTGTTTTAAATGTAATATATTGTAAAATTTATGAGCACTTATTATAGGACAAATTCTGGGAGTTGAAATGTTGGGGAAGCACAAGAGTCATTTGGGGCAGCCCAAAAGTTTTGCTTTTTGTATAAGTATAGGATAGTTTGATAAGGGAAAGGAATTTTTCCCAGTTACACTTGTGAGAACATGTTGTAAGAAGAACTATTTCCTTTTGCAATAGATAATTACAATTTTTCCTGTTGGAGAAAGCTTTGGTGGAATGTTCAAATGTTGTGCAATGGATGTTGTTGAAGGGGAACTATTTCGTTTTCAACTTTTATCCATTAACTGTGAGATCGTTCTAACTTGTTGAACCTATGTTCTTGTATGAATGCTCTCTAGTTTATTTTATGGAATTTCCACTATGAGTAATGAATGCTTTTCATAAACCATGAGCTATCTTGTTGTTCATCTATCTATTCGTGTTTATGTGTTTTGTAATAAAGAACAACAACCTTTGATTTTTCTTAATGCATGAACATTAATACATTACTCATTAAATGATAATTTCGCTCCTTAGCAACAGTGTAGTTAAGTTAGTTTTAGTTTTCTTGCTGTGTGTGATTTAAATTTGAGAGAGTTAAGACGAGAGGTAAGAACCCGTGCATCACATTGTGACTACTCCTCGTATTCTCTATCAATATGCATTCTTAGATAGGCACTTGCATATCATACTTAAAACTAAAAAACTAAAAAGATACACAGTGGACCAGGCCGTAACTGGTAAAACCCTTTATTTTGGTTACTTGACCTACGGTAGCCGGACCGTAAACCGGACGGATTCCCCATACCAAACAGTAACGGGCTAGTTGGAAACGTTTACTAGGGAGAATCCCTTGCTATTGTCGCCTACGATTTTCCAGGCCTTAATAGTTTTTGGCGCTAGAAGAAGGGCCGCCAGTGCATGGCTGGCCGAGGAAACCCATTTCCTCGAAATTACTCCACTAGTGAGAGTTCAGAAAGCAGTTTATTTCCCAATCTGATTCCTTAAGAGAAGTGGAAAGAACAGTTGTATTCTGTGGACAACAAAGTTGTTAATGATTTGAGAAGACATACTAGGGAATATGTGAAAAGTATTGGAGGATTACCGATTATCCCTGGTTTACCCAGAAGAGAGTACAAGAAGAAAGACCGTCTTTTATTGGAAGACGCAGTTTTGGTTGGAGATTTCAAAGAATTGGTAGAAACAGCCTTGTAGGAAGTTGTTCAGCCTTTGAATCAAGTGGGCCCAAACACACCTTGTTGTTCACCTGTTCATTCACCACCTCTCTCTCCACCCAGACTCATGGCAGGCATAAATGCTAATAAGACACTTAACCCACCAAATCCACCACCTGCTTGGAAAGCCAGATCACCTTTAAACCTAACACCTCCTTTGCATGACTTACCTCAGGATTTTGAGAAAATGTTGCCCAAGTTTGACCGAAGTGAAAATATTTTAGTAGATGATCACTTGTAAAGTTTCTACTTGGCCATATAGGGACTAAAAGATGGAGAACACGGAGATGTAGTCTACAGACTTTTTCCACTTACCCTTAAAGGAGCAACAGCCTCATGGTATTTTGGCCTAGCTGCAAACTCAATCCCAGACTGGGATACTTTTGAAAGGATATTCAGAAGCAAATATGCAGCCCAGAAGACCCATGCAGCTCTCATGAAAGGACTGTGCACTTTAAAGAAAGAAAGAAAAGAAAAGGTGCATTAGTTTACCCATAGGTTTGTTGCTTATCTTAAGAATTTCTCTGTAGCTGATAAGCCCTCTAATAAAGTTCTAATTGAGTATTATACTTCAGCTTTGGGGCCTGACTTGGCCATGTTTGCAAAGGCTCAAGTTAAACCTACGTTATCAAAGACTTATGAAGAGGCTGAGAGAGTAGAAGCTGAAAAAGAAAGCATAGAAGATTATCCTGAGCAGTCAGGAGAGAAAACTTTTGGGAAGAAAGCCTTATTACTGTCTAAGCCTAGAGAAGAGAAATCACATGATTTTGAAGGAATGTTAAAGATGATGCAGAAACTTTCTAACAGAATAATATATTTGGAAAAGGAAAAGGAAGCTCAGAAAGCATATAAGCCTTACTGCAAGAGAAGTGAGGATGACAATCAGTCTAAACCTCCTCCACACAGTCCTGCATCAACGAACTTAACGGACGTAGGTATGGATAACTTTTGCACTTTCCACTAGTAGCCCCATTCTGAAAAAAATTGTCCTCAATGGATAAATTCAATGACATTAGTGATGAATCAGCTGTTGGATTCCAAATTAACAGAGGCTAATGATGAAGAAGAAAAAGGTGGTAAATCCACAGAAAAACAAGAGAATGATGCTTTGGTATTATGGGATTGTGTCTCACTTTTTGATACAGAAGAAGGTACTCTAAAACATGAGGAGATATCGGAAACAACCGTGACAACAAGAAGCCAGGACTTGGTGAATAAAGACAATTCAATACTCCCAAAGATCAAGAAATTGCAAGAGAATGTAAAGAAACTACAGAAGAACAACACAGATGATAAAATTCCTGAACTTACTATTAGCAGTCAAGATTCGAAACAAGTCAACATGGCTGCTAAGCCTATTGAAGACAAAGCGGGTAATGTCAAGGAAAATCTCAAAGCACCTGAATTACTAGAGGAAGAACTTCCCACCAACAACCAACCTATAGAAGATATTGTTGAAGCAAGTGTGGAAGGTAAGACTAGGTTTAAAACCCCACCATTCCTCCTGAGTTGGAGATTTTAAACCATAATGTGCACAATTGTTTGGTAGACTCAGGATCATCAGTAAATGTTATGCCACTTGCAGTTTGCAAAAAGATTAATGGACAGCCTAAACCTACTACCTGGGAGGTTACTCAGTTAGACAGGACCAATGTGAAAGTAGTCAGAGAAATGGAGGATGTCCTGATTCGATTATCTGCAAATAAAAAGATCTGTCAGTACATTGATATTATGGTAGCAGAAATACCTGATGGTTATGGACTTATTTTGAATAGAGACTGGTCAGCAAGACAAAATGGGTATTTTGCTTCAAATTGGTCACATTTGTGGTTGCCTCAGAAGGGAAGCCCAAATCAGATTAAAATATTAAGAGAGCCCTACATGAAACATAATGTCACGCAATTGGAAGAGAAAAATGAATCAGTGAATTATGTATTGGGAAATTACCTAATTGAACTTGAACCGGGAAACTTTGCATCAGAAGAAGCCAACAACATATCAGATACCCAACCCGATCCCCTTCAATGTTCACGGGCTGATGAGATTGATTATAAAATAGTAAATGTAGTTTTTGTTTCAAGAACAGTAGAATTAGATAATGGTTAGGTCTTTCTCATTTTGTAGTCAATCCTAGCCCCTTAACTTACAAGTTGCCATATTTATAGGGGTGGGTAGAGAACTGACCAGTTAGTGGTTTAGTTCTCAAATTTTTATTTTTCTTGATTATCTTGTACATAAATAAATTGATTTGGTTGTTTACTTTGATTTATTTTCATTTCTGTTTGTTTTATTTAGATTTTGTTTGATTTCAATAAAAAGAAGCAAGCTTTTGGTTGCATGGAGAATATCTGAGTTCTGGATGAACTAAATCCTTGATTATAAGACTGTGTATTATTGTTTTATCTGATAAGAATTTCTTCTAGTTTAGCAGTTTTCCTATATGGCTATGAACACATTGAAGTCCCGCTTAATCCCTGTAAAATAACTCAAGATCAAAAGGTCTAGAATACTATTTCGAGGCTCCATCCATCTCACACTTAAAATGTCCTAGGGGGTGACAGAAAAAAACCCATGGAAAGGAAGCAAGGTAAACAGAATATTATATATAAATGATCCCATGCCAAGAATTGAAAGCCAAAAGGCTAAGAAGAGTCAAAACTCCTAAGAAAGCAATATGTATCAAAACAAAGTACTAAATCATATAAGTACAAAATTGCCAAAAGTTCTTCTCTGTCCGTGAGCTAAAAATTAAATACATCTCTCACACAAAAGGACACTATGGATAGAGGAGCCTAAATAAAAAATTCAGAAAGAAAAGCATAGGAGGACTCAAAATGACAAATTATTCCAAAAGCACAAAAAGGTGCAAAATGGCATGGGAATGAGGAACAAATGAATATTTCTATTTACCATATGTTACGATCCTGTGGTGTCCGAGCTGGAAGCTACCCGCAGACAGAGGTAAAAATGAAACCTTGGGTTCCGTTTTCCTAAAATTGGACTATTATCAATGATTAAAAGTACATATATTTGCCATTTGGGAAATCCAAACATCTAGAAGAATTCAACATGTTAGTTGTATTGTTAAACAGTCTGTTACTTAAGGAAAGAATTGTCTAAAGTTCTGGGTTCACCAAGTAGTCGCCAATTGTTGCAGCTGCAACTTTTTCCCAAATTTTTTAAATTTTTTTGACCCTCCTTTTAATTTTACCTTGCCTGGATTTGTTTGGGATTGTTGAACTACCTTGTCTTCTGCTACAAATTTTGGATCTTGTGGGGTTGAATTAAGCGGAATGACTATCTTTTCTTTGACTTGAACTTGATGCTTTGATAGGGCAATTTAGGTTTATGACAGGGCAATTTATTCAAAGGAGACATGTCTAAGAGACAAAAGAAGAAGGCCCCTGTTGTTGAAGGAGAACCTAAGGTGGAAATCGTTACCAAGGTAGAATATATCTATGAAGACACTAGAGCTGCCACCGGGGTAGAGCCTGATTATAAGTGGGGTGAAATATATTGGATGATTTCAAATCAGAATGTGCCCGATGCTGGATTTGAAGAGTTGACCATATATGCCAACATAGAGAAGTCATATCTTATGAAGGTAGCTACAAGACCTGAGCTGTTCCCATGCTCAGAGGTGATCAATTGGATTCTACCTAAGGCCGATGTGACCACTATGATTTTAGCCAATATTGCCAAACAAGGATATGCTGCCTACAGTCATGGTTATGTATCATTGGCATAACACCTACCCCCATCACAGGTTTATCTAATTGAAGATTGGTTGAAAGAAATAAATTTGGACCTGGTTGAAACAATACAGAGGATGATGATACCTGGGAAGAACTTTCGAACCAGGCCATCAGGAGAGCATGACACAACCACTCTTAGGACTCCGTATAGGTTTATAGCATTGATGTTGAACAAAGTGTTTGGGAGAGCTCATGGTAAGAGCTTCAAGTTGGGATGGATCCCTATTCTTCTCTATGTGGCCACCCAGGGGACTGTATTTAATTGGGCAAACATTGTGTCCAACAGCCTCTCAGCATGCATTTCTTCAGCTCTAGGAGGGGTGTCCCATAAGAAGTCTGAGTTTTATATGAGTTCCATCTTATTGGATTGTATACTATGCACCCAACCATTCCCAGCCTTAAGATGCATTTGGGATAGGGACAGAACCCCTGTGTACGCTGCATACAAAATATTTTGGGCACACAAGTGTTACAGCCACTATAGAGAGATATGTGAACATTTTATTATGCCTTTACACAATTTGATCTTCCTAACAGAATGCAATTGTATGTCTGAGGAGGCATTTAAAGTCATCGAGGAACATGCAATTTATTATTTGATTGACGAAGGGTTGTACATCAGGATGTATGGTTGCTCCAGCGCACCTTCTTTGTTCCCGAAGTATGCCACTGATTATGTGGTGCATAAAGAAGCAGTCAGGCAAGTGTACCTAGATGGTGTAGGAAGCTTCCTGTTTGAACACAAGAAGGAAACCTATCCTGCCATACCTTTCAGGCTAGGAAGCTACAAATTTACAAATATTAAAAGAGCTACTAAATTTGTACAGGAATTGCAGCAGTTTCATTTTGGAGAGATGAGCTTCCATAGAAATGACTCCCAGAAGAAGGTTGCAGAACATTGCAAAGAGGCAAATGTTCACTTTGAATAAACAAACTTCTAGGATAAATATGAATAAATCTTCAGGAATGCAAGGAATATGACTACATTAAAGAGAATATTTAAACATAAGATCACCATTAAAGGCGGTAAGGGCCAAACCGCGCAGAATAAAACTGAAGAGGAGGAGGCCAAGAAAAGAGAAGATGATGCTAGGAGACTAGCATAGGAGGCTGAGAGTTGGCTTAAGAATGAAGAAGAAGAAAGAAAGAAAGCTGCAGAGGAAGCAGCAAAGAATGCAGAGGAAACTGCAAAGAAGACAGAAGAAGAAAGAAAGAAGAAAGAAGATGAAAAGATGAAGAAGAAACAAAAAGAAGCTGAGGGTCTGAGGTTGACAGGATCTACAATAGACCAGCAAACTACTGACCCAACAGACATCCAAGAAGTACAGGATCGGACAGATCAGGGGCAGGGACAAGATAATCCTGATTCACAGGAGCTTGCTGCAATTTCTGGTAGCACTCAGGAACAAGTGGTTTTTTCTGAATTGAATTTGATACCTTTTGTGCAGGGAAAAGGAGAAGAAGTCCCATTTTTTAGCACCATTTTTTATGACAGAGAGAAGAAGAGGATTGTCAAAAGTACTGAGAGAAAAATCGAAACAGGGGGACAACCAGGCATGATGGTCCCTGATAAAACTTTGGTGCATGGGATGGATGCAGACCCGAGGTTAACAGCAAGAGCTGGAGTGGCATTGACACAAGCCACTGAAGATAATGTAAATAGACTGATGAAGGATCTGGAGCAGTCGAAAAGGAACGCAACTCAGTTGAAGGAAACTTTGAAGAAGGAAAGAAATGAAGGTTATAAACTCAAGAGGAAATTTGAAGACATGCAAAATGAAGTGAAGAATTTAAAAGCAGAACTTCAGACTCTTCAAGCAAACAAGATGACTTTGGAAGTTTCCATGGAAAGGACAGGTAAGGATGCTCAGAATAACCTAGCAGAATTGCAGAGGTTACAGCAAGAACATCAGGTGCTGAAGACAGAAAAGGATGACCTCAAAACAGCATATGAAACTCTTAGTGCAGAAAAGGGCGAGTTGTAGAGAAGAGTAGTGGATTTGGCGGCACAGAGGGCTACTATGGAAGAGAAAGAAAAGCAATTCCAAGTGCAGGTAGCAGATTTTGAAGGATAGATTACTTCATTAGCGGCATCACTGAAGGATGCCAGTGAACAACAAACTAATATCCAACCTCTAAAGGAGCATGTCCTAGCCCAACGAAGAAAAATGCACCAGCTGCAGATGTCGATTGAAGAGGAAAGGTGTAAAGTCTTGCAGGTAGATAACAGATTGGAGGAAATTTTGGAGACTACCTCATATTTTGTAGATAGGTCTTAGGACATTTTGGAAGTCCTGACTGGAAGGATACTAAGGGTAGAGACCAATGAAGAATTTCCTGCAGATTTACCAGCTAAAGATCAACGCAACTTAAAGAAGGACTATGACTTGTTAGAATTTGCAATAAACACGGTAGAGGAGTTCAAGAAAGCTGTGAGGAAAACAAGAGGAGCTTGTACTGAATACTGCAGAAGGGTGCTGGTCATCTACAACAGATGTCAAGTTGCTGCAGAACAAAGACTAGAGGCATTTCCAGAGCATGAGCTGCTCACAGAAATGCTACAGAACAGGTATCAGGAGGATAAGCAGAGGATACAGCAAGTAAAGGACTTGGATGAACATATCTTGAAAGATGTCGTAGCTCATGCAGCAGTCAACATCCATTTGCTTGAGGATCAGTTGCGTTTAAGCCCAGCCAGAATCAAAGTAGTTAAAAATCAGGTTGCTAAATATGAGATCAACATTCGTTTTCTTGAACCTTCAGAATTTGAGAGCATAGCAGTAGAAGCCCAAGCGTGGAAAAAGTTATTAAATGATCAAGCAGGGCCCTCTACTTAGAAGTGCTTTATTAGTTTTTGTTTTAAATGTAATATATTGTAAAATGTATGAGCACTTATTACAGGACAAATTTTGGGAGTTGAAACGTTGGGGAAGCCCAAGTGTCATTTGGGGTAGCCCAAAAGTTTTCTTTTTCTATAAGTATAGGATAGTTTGATAAGGGAAAGGACTTTTTCCCAATTAGACTTGTGAGAACATGTTGTAAGAAGAACTATTTCCTTTTGCAATAGATAATTACAATTTTGTCTGTTGGAGAAAGCTTTGGTGGAATGTTCAAATGTTGTGCAATGGATGTTGTTGAAGGGGAACTATTTCGTTTTCAGCTTTTATCCATTAACTGTGAGATCGTTCTAACTTGTTGAACCCATGTTCTTCTATGAATGCTCTCTAGTTTATTTTATGGAATTTCCACTATGAGTAATGAATTCTTTTCATAAACAATGAGCTTTCTTGTTGTTCATCTATCATGTTTATGTGTTTTGTAATAAATAATAGCTACCTGTGATTTTTCTTAATGCATGAACAGTAATACATTACTCATTAAATGATAATTTCGCTCCCTAGGGACAGTATAGTTAATTTTGTTTTAGTTTGCTTGTTGTGTGTGATTTAGATGCCAGAGAGTTAAGATGAGAGGTAAAACCTGCGCATCACATTGTGACCACTCCTCGTATTCTCTATCAATCTGCATTCTTAGATAGGCACTTGCATATCATACTTAAAACTAAAAAACTAAAAAGATACACGGTGGACCGGGCCGTAACCAGTAAAACCCTTTATTTTGGTTACTTGACCTACGGTAGCCAGACCGTAAACCGGATGGATTCCCCATACCAAACAGTAACGGGCTAGTTGGGAACGTTTGCTGGGGAGAATCCCTTGCTGTTGTCGCCTGCGATTTTCCAGGCCTCAACACATCTCTACGGAGGTGGCTAAGTGGTTAGGATATGTACAAATGTTTTAGCTAATTGCCAGGTTCGTTTTTCAGGTACATAAGTCATATTATTGCATAATGTACATATGTTCAGAAAATAAATTTTGTATAAAAGCAACGATGTTATCTTGAATTTTGGAATTATAGTAGTTTTTAAGAGTGAAGGTTTCCAGAGTTAGACATATTGTTGCTATCTTTTGGATTAAACTGTGTTGAAGTTTATAAGTCTCTAAGTTTCGAGTGGGAACTCCACTTATCATCAAGGGTCTATCCAAAATCTAGCTAGATCCTTGATGATGGGTGGATCTGACTAGACCCATGATGATGGGTAGAGTGTACACTCAAAAAACAACAGGGTTATCTTGAATTTCAGAACTATAGTAGTTTTTAAGAGTGAACGTTTCCAGAGTTAGTCATATTGTTGCTATCTTTTGAATTAAACCATGTTGAAGTTTAGAAGTCTCTATCTTTCAAAGTGGACATCCCACCCATTATCAGGGTCTAACCATATTCTAGCTAGATCCTTGATGATGGGTGCCTGACTAGACCCTTGATGGGTGTCTGCTCAAAAATTAGGAACTTCTAAACTTCAACACATTTTAATCTAGAAGGTAGCAACAATATAGTAGTTTTGCTTAAGACTCTCAATAGAATTTTGTAGAATTAAATAGCTTATATATATATATATATATATACATATATACATATACATATACATATATATATATGTATGTATGTATATATGTATGTATATATATGTATACATGTATATATATATGTATACATGTATATATATATATATACATATATATATATATATATGTATACATAGATATATGTATATATATCTATGTATACATATATATATGTATACATATATATACATATATATATATATGTATACATATATATACATATATATATATATGTATAC